>BPLR01021348.1:0-62016 GCA_021605095.1 Caerostris extrusa
TCAATCAAAATTTAAGATGTATCGCATAAATATGGCAGAGATATTTGTGCATTTGATGGCATTCAAAAACTTCTCTCCTATCAAGTGAAATACAAAGTGTCATATAGTAAGAATGGACGTAAGAAATTAAAGAAACACAATAATATCATACATTAAAGGCTTTAAAAATAAAAAATAACTTCGTTTATAATTAATATAACTAATAATATTAATTAATAATATACATAAACAATTATCAATTAATTAAATATTCTATCTTCTAATTAATTACAAATGTCAGAATGCAAACTAATATTATGTTATTTCATCAAAAATTTAATAAAAAAAATCCCAAGTAAAATTATAAACATATCAAATAATATAAATCTTCAACAAATTAATTAAATATAAAATAAATATAAATCCAAACATTTTATCAAAACTTATTTCGTTTAATTAAAAATTATTTGACCAAATATTCCAAAAAGCTAACAGTAGTATTAAAACCAATAAATTTATAAAAGTCTAATTTCTACCGTCTAACTATAAATCCTATTTTCTTTATACCCTAAGTAATTATTAATTAATTAAATATTGTATCATCTAATTTAATTGCAAATTTCATAATGCAAACTAATATAAATTTTATTTCGATACCAATTTAATCTGAAAAAATCACAAGTAAAATTTGTAAACATAACAAATTATATAAATCTTTTCTATAAAGTAATTAAATATAAAAATAAATATAATTCCAGATATTTTATTAAGGAACTTATTTTCGTTTAATTAAAAATTATTTAATCTAATACTCTAAAATCTAACAGTAGTATTAATACCAATAAATTTATGAAGTTTAACTTTACCTTCTAACTATAAACCTATTTTCTTTATAGCTAAGCATTTAATAATTATTTAAATATTGTATCTTCTAATTTATTGAAATGTCCAGAATGCAAACTAAGAATAATGTGATGTTAATGCAAAAATTTAATCTAAAAAAATCACAAAATAAAATTGCAACATTTACAATTTGATTTGAAATTCTAAAATAATTAAAATAAAAATGGTTACACTAATTTTTAAGGTTATTTCGATGCACAAATTTAATATGAATAAAAAAACACCAGGTAAAATTTTAAACGTAACAAATTATATAAATTTTTTCTATAAATTAATTAAAGATAAAAAAATATAATTACAGAGATTTTATCAAAAACTCATTTTCGTTTAATTAAAAATCATTTGATCTAGTATAAAAACTAAAAGTAGTATTAATACAAATAAATTTATAAAGTTTGAACTTTTAAAATTTTAACTTTGTAGCAATTACATCAAGATACCTTTAATTAAAGTTAGTTAAAAAATGAAATTAAAAATTTAAAAAAAAATTAATTAAAGTTGAAGTTAATGTTAACTATACAAAATATCTTATTTAAACACTAATTATCTGTAATTAAATATTTTGGAAATAAACATAAACTATTTTAAATGATCACATTAATTTCAATTACATATTACAAATTGTTAAACTATTTACATTTATGATAGTTATTTGGAAGAAGCAATTTAATTATACTAGTTACTTTCAAAACTTGAAGATTTATTTGATAAGAAGCTTATTAATATAGTTAACATTTCGATAAGTCCTTATTAGCATTAATTTTTGAGAACTGGTCGTTAAATGCTTTACTATTATTTAACTTAACCATGTCTTCAAGAAATTTATTTAAAAATGAAACACTTAATACTATTGTTAGTGAATTTGCTATTCTTTATTTTTGTATGTTTTTATTTTACGTCCATAAATAAAAAATGCGTCACATAGGAATTCTTTGCAATTTAAATACAAAAACAGTTTTTTTTATTGGGACAGTTTGTCAAACTTTCAGGAGACTTAATTTGCAAATTTTCTTTATTTCCTTCTTTTATAGTTCTTTTTTTTTTGTTTCCGAACTAAATTAACTTCCATCTTGGGGAAGGTCTTCTCCACAAATAGACAATTACTCATTCTGAAGATGACATTTAATTATACAACTCTATCTGGAAGAAAATTAAATTTTTTTCGTCTTGAATCCAGTGGACACCAAACTGTTTAAATAGCGTTCACAGAACTATAAATGCTCATTCACTCAACAGAAGGAACAGGCTGTTAATTAATAATAGTATAAATATTTACCTGGATAATTTCTGCTACCAAAAGGAATTGCTAAGGACATTTTGTTAAGATCTTTTAAAGCAGTCAAAAAACACAAATGCATTATTTATTTATCGTTTAATTTACGAAAAAAGAGACTTTCTAAGAAATTAGCGCATTTCAATTTTTAGAAAGTTTACTTTATGTCCATAAAACAATTGTAATTATGTTTAAAACCACACAATTTATTTGGAACAATGTTTTAAATTAAATTACTTTAATTTATTAGTAAATAGTCTTCTATTTATCTATGTGCATATATATATACAACTTTAAGTAGAACGTTATTTTGTTAAGATCTTTTTAAAAACAGTAAAAAAACAAATGTATTATTTATTTACAGTCTATTTTCAAGAAATTAGAGCATTTCAATTTTAAGAAAGTTTTACTTTAAGTATGTCTTTAAAATAAATGTAGTATTATGTTGTAAGTTTATTTGCAGTAATCTTTCAAATTAAACTACTTTAATTAATTACTCAATAGTCTTCTATTTATATATATATATATATATATATATATATATATATAAATAGAATATTGAGTAATTAATTAAAATTAAAGATTTAATTTGAAACATTATTACAAATAAATTGGATGGTTCTTACAACAGAATAACATTCTACTTAAAAATCATTTTAAACCATTTAAATCATTTTAAACCAGTCGAAAAATAAATGCATTATTTATTCATCATTTAATTTACAAAAAAGAAGTTGTCTAAGAAATTCATTTTGCATTCCATTTTAAGAAAGTTTACTTTAAGTATGTCAATAAAACAATTTGCTAATATGTTGTAAGACCACATAACTTATTTTGAGTAATGCTTTAAGTAAAATTATTTTATTATTTTAATTAATTACTCAATAGTTTTTTCTCTCTCTCTCTCTCTCTATATATATATATATACAATTTTAAGCAGAATGTTATTTTGCTACGATCTTTTAGAGGCAGTCAAAAAACAAATGCATTATTTATTTACTGTCTAATTAACGAAAAGAGACTTTCTGAGAAATTGGAGCATTTCAATTTTAAGAAAGTCCATAAAACTAAATTGTAATAATGTTGTAAGAACCATACAATTTATTTAGGTAATGTTTTTAAACTAAATTACTTTAATTAATTACACAATAGTCTTCGATTTATCTACTTTATATATGTTGTTTATCATCATAACCTTTGGAGCAATAGCCCCATGGTGAGCCAAGGCTGTCTGCCTGTTGGCAGATTTCTATATAGGAGTTTTCTTTTTTACGGGGGTAGGGTTGTCAGCCTACGACCAACGCTCTGTTGTCATAGTAGTCTTACGCTATGTATTCAACGCTCTGCAGTTAGACTGACCTACAAGTGGATTCTGAACAACTACAAACAGCCATGGCACCGCCGGGAGTTGAACCCGAAGCCTGTGGCACCGAGCATCAGAACGCTCATCACACGGCCATCAAGCCCCTTACATTGTTTAACTAGTTAATAATAACGAAATTTTAAAATTAAAAAGATTTTCCTTAAACAGAATTGTTTTGTATTCACAGAATTAGTTTTTAAAAAAAAATTGATAAAGTACTTTTGAAAAGAATTCGGTGATAAAAAAAAATCGGTGATTAGCATAAAACGACTAAACCCAGAATGCCTAACTTCTTGGATAAATAACTCTGCAATGCGATTCAAAAAAAAGAAAAATAATCCCAATGTGTTTTTAAATTCTCTTGATATTTCACAGTTCCATCCTCAGCCAATCAGAATGCAGGTCTAGTCCTGTGTTTACCAACTGATCATTTTTCAAAACCGGAATCAAGCACACATAATCCCTGAAGACTTAGCATAAAAAAGCACAAAACCCCTTTCGCGTGAGTCCTGGAGGTACAACAAAATCTTATTAAAATTCGAACTGCATTTTGAACCATAAATTATGTTTAAATAAAGCCACCTAACTATAAACATACTAGTCCAACCTTCTTTTTTCCTCATGCACGGAGTCGTAAATACAGACTGTGAATAGGGATCTCGCGTGAACTGAAAGGAAAAAGTATGGTCTTTTAGGAAAAATCCTGAGTTAGTGGACTCTAGAGATCGGAACTGAATTTTTTACTTACGACATCTTCCGAGTTTGAAGAATGCTTCCTTTATTCATTTTGGTTCGTAATGTTGAGAAAGAAGCGCTTTTTCTATGTTTCTGCGCGAAGTGCAATCCGTTTTTTGTTCCATCTATTTTATGACCTTGTATTTGTATTTTACCGCAACGGCTGAGATGAACAATGGATGCATTAGTTGTTTATCTATCTATTTATTTATTTTTGCCTCAAAGACAAAATTTTATTTCTTATTTTAGATGGTGAAATTTACTTTAAAAACGCAGATAAATCATGCAAAAATAAATCATTTGACATTTATGCGAGTGTAAAAAAATTGTAACAATAAGTTTTATTGAATTATCATAATTTTCAGTACCATTTATGAAATTTTGCATATTGTTGTAACACTGGCATATACAAATTATGAAGTTTAGTGTAATGTTGAAACACAGGCATATACCAATTGGGAAAGTATATTGTTGTAATTCTGGCATATATCCATTTTATAGTATATTGTTGTAACACTGGCATATACAAATTAAGAAGTTAATTATTATGAAGTAAGAAGTTTATGAAGTATTATAATTAAAGTTAATTACCAAAAAATGGTAGGTCTTATCAAAAAATATCTGATTTTCGTGTCCAAAAAGACGTCTATTTTATTTATCATTTCTGCAATATATTTTATTTCTTATTTCATAAATGTGAAATAAAAATGCAAGCAATAGATATTCCCATAAAAATGGTGTAGCCTGATGGCCAATAGGATAGTTCTCTGGCATTTGGTACCACCAGTTGAGGTCCGAAACCTAGCGGTGGCATGGATGTTTGTTAGTGGTTCGGAATCCACATTAAAATCTAATTAACCTAAGGTGTGCAAAAAATGATCATAGAATGACAAACAAAAGCATAAAATTGGTAGGTCTTAGCCAAAAAAAAATCTGGTTTTTGTTGTTCAAAATTGGTGTAATATTAAATTTATTATTATTATAATAATAATATTATCTAAATTTTGGATCTAGTAAACGACATTAAGTTTCAAGAATTACGAATAGAAAGAAGAAAAATCTATCATTAATATTATTTGAAAATTAAAGACTTAAAAATTAATTTGAGAAATTAAATTGTTGATACATCTTTTTCCTTCCATAAAAAATTACGAGTTTAATATTTTTTGTTTAGTCGCTAGTTCTTGAAAAAATAAATTAAAACTCCTTCTGTTTCTCACCAATATCCCCAATACACATTTTTCTTCTATTTATAACCGGAAAGTAATGCCATCCGTTTCTTTGACATTCATAATCCTAAAAGCTTCCCAAAAGAATCTTAAACACCAAAGACTGACTAAGTACGTTCATAGCTGCAGGACTCGAGCGTAAAATCTGCCTGCAGGTGATTCGCGAAGAATCCTGCAGGACTGACTCAGCAAACCGATCCCTGGATCTCCTTTTCCTAAGTCCCAAGACAAGAGGAATCCCCCCTCTAATTTGATGACGTCATATCGTCATCTTTGTAATATGCCACGTTGTAAGAAATGTTTTGGTTGCCGCCGAAAGGAGCATCGATCGCAAAAGGCTGGCAACTGGAATGTCTTTTATAAGGCTCATTGCTGCTGACGCCAGTCTCTCTCTCTGTTAACTCTCTCTTCGGAATTACGAGGACTGTGTGTTTGAATTGTTTACACAGAGGAGAAGGAGGGTATTGGTAAGACTCCGCCTAATCCTTGTGTACTCAGTACTGGAGGATTCAATTGCAGTTTAGAACAGGGTTGCTGTACTGTTTGGAGATGCAGACAGTTTTAAGTAGGATGGTATTAATTTAAGGTAATAAAGTAAAAACTTGTAGAAATGTTAATAGCCATTGTTGATCTGATGGTGCTTATTATTCTTGACGTTTGTTAACTGTTAATGATAAGAAACAATTCAAGAATAAATCTATCAATAAAAATTGATAAAATATATATAATTGAATTTTATGGTTTGGAAATAAAATGTTTTTATTAGCATTTAAGCGTAAGATATGCTAACTAACGTATTTTAATCTTAAAATATGCTTTTTAATGAAAAATTATTCAATGATAACACCACATTTCAATTATTTCACTTTTTTACATGGTATTTAAATAGTATTAACAAATCTATTTTTAATAAAATAGGATAATTATTATTACCATCATCATCACTGGCGCAATAGCCCCCAAGTGGGCCAAGGCCGTCTGCCTACTGGTAGATTTCGAGACAGGAGATGTATTCTTTTTAAGAGTAGGGTTGTAAGCCTTACGCCCAACGCTCTACAGTCATATAAGACCAGGAACCATGGTTTAAACTGGATTCCGAACTACTACAAACATCCATGGCACCACCAAGACTCCAAACCCGAAACATGTGGTATCGAGAGACAGACCACTAGGCCATCAGTTCCAAAATTATGGTACTACAAAATTATTATTGTTATTATGGTACTACAAAAATTATACAAATTGCGTGACTAAATGTTTTATATCCCGCGACTAGTGGTCCAGTAGTAAAGTCCCCAGATAACCTGTAGACGGCTCAGATTAGCTGATGGCATCTCATGCTATTGATTTCAAAAATGAGGAGACTTGTTAGCGATTGTGACAATGTGTGTAAGCGTCCATCCTTAATAGTCAAGTCATCTGGGAGAGTTTTCCAGATTCTACCTTATTTGATAATTTAATGTGTGGTGACAGTTATCTCTTTAAATTGTCCTGGAAAACAATGTATTCTCTTTTACCCGTGAGTGGGTTGTTAGAGGCATGCATCATTGGAACAAGAGGCCTATCGATATAAAAATGTATATGTATATAAGAAAATATGGAAAATTTTAGAATTTTTTTAATGTTTTTTTCAAGTTGACCTATCTCTACGTTACTTTTGTGTAAAAAAAAAAAGAAAAAAATGTGAAAAAAAAAAAAAAAAATTAAACAAAGACAATAAATAAGTTAACATTTTCATTGCAAATTTAGATAAGTGTTTTGAAAGTAATACGTATCAGCACAATAATAAGGTAGAAAAATAATAAAGATAAATAATATTTTTTTTTAAAAGAATAATTTCTTGAAGGAGAACTAAATTTAAAATCAAGTTGTAAAGTTATATAAAAATATAAAATAACAATAAAGTGTTTTGTGCAAAGATTGAAAGGAATAAAATATTTTAATAACTTCATTTATTATAATGAACTTTTTATTAAAGTTTTGAAAAATTAGTTAGATTTGATGATAAAAGGTTAAATAAAATAGAGAAAAGGAAATAAGGTAAGAATAAAGGATATAAGGTAAGTAAGGATATACTCAGCTTATATGGAAATGGATTTAAAAATAATCAATGCTTTTAAACATTGGATAAAATGTATTTGTTGGAAATATGTATTTAGTTGTATTAAAATATAAATTTTTATAAAATTTATTTAAAATTGAGCATTTCAACACTATGTAAAAAAAAAAGAACTGCGAATTAAATGTAAAATTAACAATTTTAAAACATTCACTGTTAATTTTAAATTTCGAAAAAAAAAATATTATTACTAAAATGCAGGTAAATATATTATAGTAAGCTCTCAAATGAAATAAAAAAATGTGAACGACGAATTATTTTCAGTAGTAATAGAATTCCTATAATATGAAAACAAATACATAAAGAAAATATTAAAATAAAAAAAAATATTAATTTAGAAATCAAATAAAAAAATTAGCAATGAAATACAAATTATATGTTTAACTAAATGAAATAAAGAAAAAAATGAATAAATGATTTCTGATTTTATTTAACTCAAAAATATGCTTGAAATGAAAAATAAGTCGTTAATCCCAAGAGGACTTAATATTTGCTATAATTTAAAAAATAATAATATCTTTGCACAGAAAAAAATTTTTAACAAATTAGTCAGTTAATTTTCATTAGAACTAGATTAAAGCAAATACATCCCTATTTAAATATAAATCATCGAAATTCAGATATCGTTTAGCTAAACGAAGATGAAATTCTCATTCTTGAATGTTAAGGGCTTACATTATATATAAACAGAATAAAGGAGATACAAACTTCCTAATAAAAAGTATATCGATATCTAGTGGAAATTTTCGATATCTGATACGACAGCGATATCGATTGGATAAAATTAAAGCACGATTTCATATTATATGACATTACTCACATAGTTTCTTAGTAAATGCACATCTTCTGCTTTTATTGTCAAAGCTATTCAAATTCGTACCATGTTATACTTCGTACCATGTATATTATAGATTCAAGAGACTAATGGTTATAGATTCCAGATAATCGTGTCTGAGAAATATCGAAATAGAGTTCGATTAAGGTAATGTATACTTATAAAGACTATTAAAATGAATTACAATGCATTAAAAAAGAAAAATATTGTAGAAATTTAAGTACGTTATTTTTCCTTAAAAAATTTCCTTTGAATTAAAAAAATGACTTAACAACATTAATCTAGTTCAAAATATTCATGTAAAAGGTTTTTTATGTAGAATTAATCCTTTTTGTAAATAAAGATTAATTGCATGATTTCTATATATTATTGACCTGTTGGCAAAAAAAAATATAGAAAAACAAATTAAATTTCACCAATAGAACATTGGTAACTAGGTTAACACTGAACTAACTAGGGTAACACTAGGGAACGCTAACCTAGGATAACACTGTTTGAACGCTAAAGATAAGATAACGCTAACGCTAAGATAACACTGTTTGAAAAGCGAAAAGCCCTAAAATCTATAACATATGCCTATGTAATCTATACGTCTATAACGTAACTCTGTGAGTATAATGAAGGTGCGAAATCCTAGAGAGTTTGTTCATAATAGAGATGGCAAAATGTTAGTACTGTCTAACAGTCACTCCGTGTTGCACTCTCGAAAACACTGAATCTTCATATTTACCTTTCTTGTTATAAAAAACCTAACCTTAAAGGTGTTCGGCATTTAAATCGACAACAACAAATTAATTAAATGCAGTTGTTGGCAAAAACTATAGAAAAGCAAATTAAATTTCACTATTCACGAGTCTTTCGTGCATAGAACATTGGTAACTACCAGAGAACGCTAATATTGAACTACGGTAAAACTAGGGAACGCTAACATTGAACTAGGGTAACACTGTTTGAAAAGCGAAAAGGCCTGGAATATATAACAAAGAATGATTCCGTGTAATGAAGATGAGAAATTCTAGGGTGTTTTTCATAATAGAGATAGCAAAATGTTTAGTACTCTCAGTTTTGCACCCTGGAAAACACTGAATCCGCCACATATTTACCTTTCTTGTTGTGAATAACTTAACCTTATCATGCTCAGCATTTAAACCGACAACATCAAATTAATTAAATTCAGTTGTTGGCAAAAAAATAGAGAAAAGCAAATTAAATTTCACTAGCCACGAGTCTTTCGTGCATTGAACATTGGTAACTAGGGTAACACTAAACAACGCTAACATTGAAATAGGGTAACATTAGGGAACACTAATATTGAAATAGGATAACACTGTTTGAAAACCGAAAAGGTCTAAAATCTATAGCAAAGAATGTCCGTATAATGAAGGTGAGAAAATCTAGGGTGTTTATTCATAATTGAGATGTCAAAATGTTTTTCACGTTTCATTTCATTCATTTTTCATTAAATTTTCCCATTTTTCCGTACAACAGTCTCCGTTTTGCACCCTAGGAAACACTGAATCTGCTTCATATTTACCTTTCTTGTTGTGAATACCATAATCTTGAAGTACTCTGCATTTTAACCGACAACATCAAATTAGTTAAATACAGTTATTGGCACAAACTATAGAAAAGCAAACTAAATTTCATTATCGTGCATATTCAACATTTTATCATCTACCGGTTACAAATATTTTAAAAATTGACTACTCACCCTCTAAACGGGGTTTGACAGTTTTAATATCAGTTTAATAAGATAAAACAAATACTCGTGAGCGGGGGGGATAAGATTCAATTATGGTTCTCGCATGAGCCAAATGAAAATAATTCACCTTCTGCCGGAAAAGCGAAAATTAAATTCTTTGCAGCGCCCATTACGGGGAGTTAATTAAATCTGTGAACGTTTATTCTGGCCAAATCAGTTCCACTAGAAGTTATGATTTAACATTTCATTAAATTTTCGGGCCCGAAGATTAAATTATAGCACAGACGCCTCACTGTAGTATTCCGAAAGAATTGATTTTCACATTTAATGTCCCCTAAAATCGTCTCAGCTAAAAATAAGGAACCCATTACTTAGCCATCCTGAGGTGAGATGGAAATTTGAAGACTTTGCGGTAGGAAATTCCTTAAAGAACGCTTTTCGTAATTCATGCAGCCTTCTCCTCTTTTGGGCATTGTTTGAGGTTCTACTCTTTGAGCCGTGTTCGAAGTTTAGGGGTTGTTCTAAGCTGAGAATAAAAATATTCTTTCCGGAATTTTTAATTAATAGCTAATAAAAATATTCACGTTGTAAATATTAAATGTTTACGAGTTAGTTTTTAATGTGTTTTGTTTTTGATAATTTTTTAATCACTTAAAGAGACAATTTTTTGAAGTAAAAAAAAAAAAAAAAAAAAAAAAAAAAAAAAAAAAAAAAGGGTGTAATTTTTTGTTTGATTACGTTTTACCTATTTCTTTTATCACTAAAAATTTAACGATTACTCACGTTTTACCTATTTTTTATTGAAAACAAATTTAACGATTAATTACGTTTGACTTATTTTCTTATCATTACAAATTTAACAATTAATTGCGTTTTACCTATTTCTTTTATCATTACAAAAATTAACGATTAATTACGTTTTACTCATTTTTTTTTGGAGAACAAATTTAACCATTAATTGTCTCACCTATTTCTTTTATCGAGAACAAATTTAACAATTAATTACGTTTTACCTGTTTCTATTATCGAATACAAATTTAACGATTAATTATGTTTTACCTGTTTCTATTATCGAATACAAATGTAACGATTAATTATGTTTTACCTGTTTCTATTATCGAATACAAATTTAACGATTAATTATGTTTTACCTATTTCTTTTATTGAGAAAACAAATTTAACGATTGATTATGCTTTACCTATTTCTTTTATTATTACAAATGTAACGTTTTTTAATTAGATAATCTTTTGAAGTACAAGAAAATTATGTAACTTTTGCTTGATTACGTTTTACCTAAGTCTTTTATCATTACAAATTTAACGTTCTTTAATTAAATAAATTCTTGAAGTACAAAAAAAAAATGTTGTAACTTTTTGTTTGATTAAGTTTTATCTATTTCTTTCATCTGGAATAAATTTAACGATTAATTACATTTTGCCTATTTCTTTTATCATTACAAGTTTAACGTTCTTTTTAATTAGATAAAAAAAATGTTGTAGATATCACTGTTAATCTATAATAGTAAATTAGAAAAGAAACTTTTATACATTCAATGCACAGTGGTTCTTTAGTTTTGACTTTCATTTTTAAATAAATTGTTCTAATAACGTCTAACAATATCATATTTACAAAATAAATTTCACTACCAAGAATAAAATACCATCAGTGGTTGTATGCGTTGTCATGAATATCATCAGTGGTTGTATGCGTTGTCATGACAAATTTGGTAATAAACAGAATTGCTGCAAAAGTTACAAATTTATTATATATTTAAGAAATTAGTCTGCTAAAAAAAAATGTTTTTGAAATAAATTTCAGCTACAGATATTTTAATAGGAAATTATTCATTTAACTAAAAAATAATGTTTTTTGATTGCTCATTATAAGGTTTATATCATATGTTTGTTATTAAATTATTGTAATGTTTCATATGACTGTAACGGGACCCAAATTATTTGATTGGGAGTGCAGTAATTGATAAAAAGCATAAAATATATGCTTAACATAAATTATAAATTTAAATACTAATTAAAATATATATATAATAATAATTACTTCAGAAAATTATTTATCCCAGTTAATTTCACAGCATGTATTATATAAAAAGCATTAAGGATAATAATGTCTTGTAATTTAATTCATTTATAGAACTGCATTTAAAAACTTTGAAATTAATTTTCCAAATTTAAATAATATGACATATATTATATTATTGATCAATTAAATATATGTCATATTATTTAAATTTCGTTTAAGGAAATATAACATGAAGCATTTTAGTTTATATAAAGTAAGTAATTATTTTTACATTAATTTACCTAAGAAGAATAGTTGAGTTTCTCTCAATGTTAATGAAGAATAAGTAAAAAGCACTCACAATCACATTTCAAACTTGTTCATTGGTTATAAATTTACCATTTAAAATAACTGTAATAATTTTAACAACTTTTTAAATTCATAAAATTTTTATTTCAATCTTTAAAACATTTTTAGTTACAGAATCCTAATTTATATTCTTATAGAAATTTTTATCGTATGCAAGAAAATTTTTAAAAATTATAAAATTATTTTGAATATACAACGAAAAACATTACTCTGTTATTTATATTCATATTATTACCAATGGCAGATTTTCTAATAATTAATGTATTAAGAATCATTATAAAATATTAATTTAAAACTTATTTCTTCATTGCTCAAGAATGATATTCAATATAGTAAAAGTTATATTCTCTTAAAACCATAAATCTTTTTTGTTTATTTGAATTTTCTAACTTCCCACTAATGCATTCTCAAATTTAACATTATTGAGCAATTCAGTCTATGAAAATATATAATTTTTAAGGCCCAATCTTTTTACATGTTTAACTATTAGTTTAAATTTCAAATAAAATAGTTTTTAATTTTCATAACATTTGTGTTTCAAAACTTAACTTCTTTTTAAAAATGGAATAATATAAAATTTTGTATTGTGAATTATATTTGGGATTTTAATTTTTATATGATGATCATAATGGGTTACATTGAAAGTATACATTTATATTTTAATAATATACAATTATAAATTTTCTTATTTAATGATTTAAGAATTATCAAAATGAAAAATAAAAAAAAAACCTCGATTGTAATTTCAAATAAATAAACTTACATGCATTTTTAAGGTGTAAAAAAAACTTTAATATATATCTTTAAAAGAGTACTAGATGACAAAAAATATTTCTTCTTTAGTCTTAACAATTAACTATCCCTTAAAAATGCAATGTTTATAATGTAAAAAGTTTAAATTAAAAGATGCCATGTTTATTTGTTAATAAAATGGACAACTTGATAAAAAAATTCACATTATAATATAATAATTAATTGATAATCAAATTCGTCTGAATGTATAAAATTAATAAAATTATTACAGACACTAAAAACATAATTATAATTCTCAAATAACTTATTTAAAAATGTAATTATAAATTTTAAAATTTATGTTTCAAAAGGAAGGCACAGCAAAAATTTAAATTTTTTTAAGTCTTAAAAATTAACTATTCTTAAAAAATTAGATAAAAGAAATTATTAAAATAAAATCTTGTTTCAAAAGGAATGAACGTCTCAAATAACTTTTTTTAAAATTTATGTAATTATAAATTATTAAAAAATTTAGATTTTTTTTTTAAGTCTTAAAAATTAACTATTCTTAAAAAAACTGCAATGTATATAATGTAAAAGTGCAGATAAAAATATGGAATGTTTTAGTTATTAATAAAATGGACAACTTGATAAATAAAATTGCATTAGAAGAAATTTAACTTGGAAGTCTAAAATACCACCTGTTAATTCACATTTCAGTTTTATCGATAGAATACTAAAACACTGAATAAGTGAAAAATAATATTTTTTTTAAATTATAATTTCTTTTAAATTTTACAACAAAATGTGTACAACTCTACTGAAGAATCTCATTAATAAATCTGACAGACCGAGTAATCAATACCTGACTGAGATAAATTTTCAGACAGGCACTTCACAAAGAATAAAGGGAATAATAATAAATTTTTCAAAAACTCACGTGCTACTGTTGTAGAACACAGGAACAGAATTAGGTGCCAAGCACACAGTCCCCGGCACTCCATCGGGAAATTTGAAAAATTAAAAACGGGAAAAAAAAATCCCTTCTTTTTCGGGAGAAAAAAGTCCTTTGATTTGTCTTCTGCAAAATGAGAAAACTCGCGCGGAAGAGATGCTGTGCTCTTCCTTATCTTTCTCTCCTCTTTTCTCCGACAAGTTAACTCTTCTTCTATCACTCCTGTGATATGCCCGACAGGTATTGGGGAGTATTTATAGATGCGGTGACGTCAGGTTCTCCCGCAGCGACCTCTGTCGGTCATGTAGTGAAGTCTGGATGCAAGGTTTATCCGTTAAGGGTCAATGCCAACAGAAAAGTCGCTCCTTGATGTGGTTTGATAAAAAGTGTTGGGGCTCGTTTGGCGAGATTTTGAGTCAGCCAATACTTTCTCATGTTGGAATTGGAATGAAATGATTGTAAAACGTCTAAAAATTATTTCTGATCCAGATTTAAATTTTATGTTTAGGAAATCATGTTATATATTTGGTATCATATTTACCTCTTCAATTAACATAATATTTTTTTTTAATCTGTTATTTCTATTTGTCTTCTAATCCTACTTATGTTGCGTTACGTTGAGAAAAACAATATTTTCTGATGTATTATGAATTATTGTAATTAAAGGAAATTATTGTAAAACGTATAAAAAATTATTTCTGGTCCAGGTTTTTATTTTATTTTGAGGAAATCATGCTCTATTATGTATTTGGTAGCAGATTTATCTCTTCATTCACCTTAAAAAAAATTTTTTAATCTTTTATTTACATTAAAATAGTTTTGCCTCTGTTACCTATGTTGCGTGACATTGAGAAAAACAATACTTTCTGATGTATTATGAATTATTGGAATCGAATGAAATGATTGTAAAACGTATAAAAATATTTCTGGTCCAGATTTTTATTTTATTTTTGAAAAATCATACCCAGTTAAATATTTGGTATTATATTAACCTTTTCATTCGACATAATATTTTTTCAGATATTTTATATTAAAATAGTCTTCCACTCCTATCTATGTTTGTATTATTGTAATCTACATCCAATACTTTCTGATGTTGGAAATTCAATAATATGATTGTAAAACATCTAAAATATTATTTCTGGTTCAGAGTTTTGTTTTATTTTTAGGAAATCATGCCTAGTTATGTATTCGGTAATATATTTATCTTTTCATTAAACATAATATTTTTTTTTAGATCTTTAAATTAAAATAATCTTCCGCTCCTACCTACGTTGCTACGAACCTTCTTTTGTATGAGATTTAAATTTTCATTCACCTTAATGTTTTTTTAATCTTTCATTTATATTAAAATAGTCTTCCTTTCCTACCTACGTTGCGTTACGTTGAGAAAACAGTAATCTACAGCCAATACATTTTGATGTTGGAATTGAATGAAATTACTGTAAAATGTCTAAAAAATTATTTATGGTGCAGATTTTAATTTTATTTTTAGAAAATCATGTACTGTTATGTATTTGCTATCAGATTTACCTCTTCATTCACCTTACGAACCTACCTTCATTACAAAAAACAATTCTTTCTGATGTTGGAATTGAAAGAAATGATTGTTAAATATCTAAAAATATTTTTAGTCCAGTTTTAATTTTATTTTTAGAAAATCATGCCCAGTTATGCATTTGCCATGACATTTACCTTTTCATTCAAAATAATATTTTTTAAAATCATTTAATTAAATTAAAAGTGTCTTCTTCTCCTAACTACGTTGCGCTACCTTGAGAAACAATAATCTACAGCCAATACTTTTTGATGTTGGAATTGAATGAAATTACTGTAAAACGTCTAAAAAATTATTTATGATGCAGATTTCAATTTTATTTTTAGGAAATCATGTACTGTTATGTATTTCATATCAGATTTACCCTTTCTTATCAAAATCAAACTTTGTTTTGTGTTAGGTATCATATTTAAATCTTCATTCTCTTTAATATTTTTTAATCTTTTATTTATATTAAAATAGTCTTCCTCTCCTACCTACGTTGCATTACGTTGAGAAAAACAATTTATAGCTAATACTTTCTGATGTTGGAATTGAATGAAATTATTGTAAAACGTCAAAAAAAATTATTTCTGGTCTAGATTTTTATTTTAATTTTAGAAAATCATACCCGGTTATGTATTTGGCATCAGATTTACCTCTTTATTTAACTCAATAATTTTTAAATCTTTTTTATTTATATTAAAATAGTGTTCCACTCCTACCTATGTCGCGTTACGTTTATATTACAGTCTACAGCCAATATTTTTCTGATGTCGGAATTCAATGAAATGATTGTAGAAACGTCTAAAAAAATTATTTCTGGTCCAGATTGTTATTTAATTTTAGAAATCAAATAATTTTGTTATCAAAATCAAACTTTGTTTTTGTATTAGGTATCAGATTTAAATCTTCATTCTCCTTAATATTTTATAATCTTTTATTTATATTTGAATAGTCTTCCACTCCTACCTATGTTACGTTTCGTTGAGAAAAACAATAATCTATAGCCAATACTTTCTGATGTTGGAATTTAATGGAATAATTGTTAAATGACTAAAACATTATTTCTGGTTCAGATTTTTTTATTTTATTTTTAAGAAATCATGCTCGGTTATGTATTTGGTATCCTTTTCATTCAACATAATAATTTTTAAAATCGTTTATTTATATTAAAACTAAATTATGTATTTGGTATCATATATACTTCTTCATTTAATTTAATAATTTTTAAATCTTTTATTTATATTAAAATAGTCTTTATCTCCTATCTACGTTGCATTACGTTGAGAAAAACAATAATTTGCAAAAGAATTTTGATGTTGCTATTGTTTTCAAATAAGACAAATAATTTCCAAAATAATTATTCGAAAATATTAGTTCAGTATTAGCATTTTATATGACAAATATTTCGTTTCTTTTTAATTCAAATTTTGATTTTTTAGGTCCACAAAATACTTTACTACTAATAGTAGGAAATTAAACTGAAAATAAAAAAATTGAAATCTTTACAAAATATTATTTTATAATATATATAAATATGTTTTTGAGAATAATAGATGAAAATTAAAAAAAGGTTATTGAAGATCTGTTTTTTTTCAACATTACAAATATATTTAATAAAATAATTATTTGAAAATAACAGTTCAGCAAAATAATCTTAGGTGACAAATATTTCAATTCTTTTTAATTCAAATTTATTTTAGGTCCACAAAATTTGTACTAGTTGGTGATTTGGAAATAAACTGAAAATAAAAAAACGAAATTTTAAAATATTATTTTTATATATAAATATGATTCAAATAATTAACAAATAAATAAATAAATATATTTTAAAAACAGTACGCATATATTTATATTATGGGACAAATTTTTAATATTTACTTTCTATCATATAGGAGCCTGATGGCCGAATATATAGCGCTCTGGCGTTCGGTACCACAGGTATCTTAGGGGTTGCCCATACTTTTGTTGTATTTGGAATTTGTTTTTAGTTAGTGTTCCGGTAAACGATTATAGGACCGTAGAGCGCTGCGGGGGCATTTTTAAATCCGCGTCCGTAACTTACCATTCAAGTTACACGCGCCCCCTGGACAATGCAAAGTGAGTAACATTTTAAAAACTTATGGCGAAAGACCACGGTCTATTTGCCAACTGCATTAAATTTACTTTCTATCATATGAAATATATTTTATTATTGGGAATTTTATATTAATTCTCCAAAATACTACTTTTCAACATGTAACAGGAAAAAACGCATTATTTATTATATAATTTATTAAATTCTAAGCATTATCCATTTGTATTCTGAGATTAAATCAAGTATTCATTGAAGCACAAGTACAAAAATTATACAAAAAATATTTGAATTAATTTTTTACAAATTTAGAATGCTTAGAATTTAATAAATTATATGGTAGATAATGCATTTTGCCTGTTGTATGGTGAAAAGTAAAAAATGGAAGAAATCAGTTTAAAACTTTCAATGCTAAAATATATGTTATGTGATAGAAAGTGAACGATAAAAATATGTCCCATAATGTAAAAACATGAACATAATTTTTTTTTTTAAATACATTTACTACACATTTTTGAATTCAGTTATTTAAGCTAAAGAAATTATTATCGAGTTATTTTTTGAAGAAAACTTTCAAATATTAAATATATATTATGCAGACTAGAGAATACAAAAATATGTCGTCATTCTAAGAAAGAAAATTATTGATTTAATAAAAAAACAAAAATGAGATTTTCCAGCCAATCTCATGTTTGTAAACAAGCGGTACGAAAAGGAATTGATTTGTTTTGACCTGAATACATGTATGGTTACAAATGAGGGAAGGGCGTATACGAGGAATAAATGCCGCGATAATTCGGAAGCGTAAACATTTCCTCTTTGAATATGCTCAGAAAGCTTGTAGGGATGAAAAGTAGCAGAGTTGTTGGAGAAATTTAGCAGCCAGTGTTTAAGCATAGATTCTAACTCAACAGGTTCTGGCTTATAAAATATCGTTCAGGGCAAGATTCTGCAACTTACAACCAACTTTAACTTGTATTCTTACACCAGGTACCTTGACTGCCAATGCTAGATGCTTATAATCGTTGTTCGAATTGCCGTCAACTCCTTTTGCTTCTGAAAGCAGACTTGCAGCAAATAGTGTTAACGGATTCTATCCAGAGCTATTCTGCACACTAAGCTATACAAATTATTACTGAGACATGGTTTTGTGAATTATAAAATTCATGGAGATAAAAGTTTATGTATTTACAAGTAAAAAAAATCATTTATCTGTATTTCTTTCTTTAATCCATTTGTATCAAAAGCCAATATATGCTGACTATTATCATTTAAGCCCATATATGCGTCGGAAATTTCATGGCCATTATCACCAAAGCGCATATATGCTAATGCAAAGCAACTATTGCAAATGGATTAAAATATTTTTCCTGGTAAAAGTAATTTTAAAAACTGATAAAAATTGAAGGTTTTGATTCAAAGAGTAGTGAAGAAGTAAACAGACCTACAAAATCTACCAATAATCAAAAATAAAACCAACAAAGACCTACATGATCATTTTGCATAGTGACGTTATTTTCAAAACTGTTCATAAAGATAGAGCATTTCCTTCTTTGAGCAAAAATTAGCAGAAGAAATAATTGAACAAAATAAACCGAAAATTAAATCATCAGCATTACTAGAAATTACACCATTTAAATCATTACCATGAAGATTTACTGGCCAGCATTTCACATTACTCACTGAAGCAACTTCATTACGAAGAGCTGTTAATTGTGTAGTATATCACTAAAAAAAGAAAAGATTCATTTTATCAATATGATAATCTCCTTGTTGCTATAAGTGTTGAACATTTCAAGTACTAACATATGGTGCTAAATTATTAAATTTATTAGTTCTCCAAATATTTTAAATTTATAACTTTATTGAATTCAATCAAATTATAAATTTTTTGTAGGCCATTTTGGCTTTTGTTTTTTTATCGTTTCGAAACACTTCTATCTTTAAAATATTTTAAATCAATGGGTGGTCGTTTTCCCCACTTTTTCCAATGATGCAAATGACTTAAAATGGTAATTGAAATTCTTGGTTGTTGTAAGCTTGAAAAGACTTTGCTAAAAAGTCTTTTGAATTTAAATTAGGAAAAAAAAAAAAGACGAAGAAAAGCATTATTTCTTTCAAAATACTTACTTCATTTTTAACTTTTTTATTTTACACTTTGGTAACTATAAATAGGTTCTTCTATATAACTTAGAACATTTCTGACATTTGATGATATTTGAGAATCTTTATTCTCAAATTCGATGTATTTCATTGTATGGAACATTTTTTTTTGGATGTTAGACTTGTAAGAAATAATTAAATAATTATTAGTTAATTATAATTACATTTTAAACTATATATATATATTGAAAATTTTAAAAATAATAAGCATTTGAAATAAAATATATTAAATAATTTTTTTCTAATCCGTTTTTTTTTTCCAATCGCTTTTAAATTTTTATTTCTTTTTAATTTTCTGCTTGACAAATAACATTCTTTCATTTCAATTTACTATTTACAAATTTATTTTACACTTGATTAGTTAAAGTGACATTGTTAAAAAAAAATTAAAATTTTTTTTTATATTAAGAATATTTTCTAGTTTTTGATAAAAAATGTCTCATACAACAATATTTTTAAAAAGGAGAACTCCTTCTTAATTTATTATTTTGCTTAATTTAAATAATGCAAACTAAAAATCTGCAATTGTTTTTTAAAAAAAAAAAAAAAAAATTTAAATTCTTTGCGTTTTCTGTTAACTTTGGCTGCATAGTTCTTTCAAAAGTCAAAACAACTTACTTTTCAATCTTATTCAAAAGGTTTTATTTTCTTAAGAAAGTTAATAATAAGAATAAGTAATTATTTCGTTCATTTCGTGTTTTCTTTATTTGTGGTTCCATTTTTTTTCTCCTTAATTTATTTTTCTTATTATCAAGAGAATAAAATTTTCTCACAGTTTCAAAAAGATGTGAAAGAAAACTAATTTTTAAAAGTAATTTACTATGGAATAATATTTGGTATTTTAAAAATGCTAGCTTTTAGATGATTCAGTTTCTCAAAATTTAGAAACTGAAATTATTTTTACAGTAATTTATTTCTTAGAAGTTCCGTCAATTTCTTATTTACTAAATATTAACTAAAATTCGTCTTTTCTTTTTATGGCTTCAATTTTTTTTTTCTTATTATCAAGATAAAATTTTCGAAATGATACTTTCGAAGGAAAATTTAGAAATTTTTTCACAGTTTCAAAAAGTTATGCCAGAAAATTAATTTTTAAATGCCATTTACTCAAAAATTATTTTCTCAAAAGTTAGAAACTGAAATTTTTTTTTTTACAGTATTTGACAGTTTAAAAGTTCCGTTAAGTTTTTATTATTTAAATATTAGCATAATTCCGTGTTTTCTTTATTTATGGTTTCATTTTTTTTTTCTTCTTATTAATTTTTTTCTTATTATCAAGTAAATGAATTTTTCTCACAGTTTCAAAAAGATATCCCAGAAAACCAATTTTTAAATGTCCCTTACCGTTGAATAATATTTGGGATTTTTAAAAATGGTGACTTTTAGTTGATTCAGTTATTCAAACGTTAGAAACTTAAATTATTTTTACAGTATTTGATTGTTTAGAGGTTTCATCAATTTCTTATTTACTAAATATAAACTGAAATTCGTGTTTTCTTTATTTATGGTTTCATCTTTTCCTTCTTATTATCAAGAAAAAAATTTTCGAAATGAAATTTGAGAAATTTTCTCACTGTTTCAAAAAGATATGCTAGAAACTCAATTGTTAAAAATCACTTACTGTGGAATAATATTTGGTATTTTAAAAATGGTAACTTTTAGATGTTTCAGTTATTCAAAAGTAAGAAACTGAAATTATTTTTACAATATTTGATTACTTAAAAATTCGTCAATTTCTTATTTACTAAATATAAACTGAAATTCGAGTTTTCTTTATTTATGGTTTAATTTTTTTCCTTCTTATTTTCAAAAAAAAAAATTTCGAAATGAAATTTGAGAAATTTTCTAACTGTTTCAAAAAAGAAAGTCTGAAAACCAATTTTTAAATATCATTTACTGTTGAATAATATTTGGTATTTTAAAAATGGTGGCTTTTAGATGATTCAGTTTTCAAATGTTAAAAACTGAAATTATTTTTACAGCATTTGATTTCTTAAAAATACTGTCAATTTCTTATTTACTAAATATTAACGTATTTGATTAGAAGAATTAGAAGAATTAAATCGTATTTGAAAATGAAGAAATATTTGGGACCAGTAATGATAATGAAATAACAATCGTTAATTAAACAGAAAAATTAAGAAAGAATTTCAGTTAAATTGATTTATATTTTTTTAAATTAAACGATGGATGTGCTAAAATATTAACCAAATAAAGCAATCAAAATATTTTTTAATAATTCAAAACTTTTTATTTCCGTCTTTCTTTTGTGCAATTTTAAAAACCATTTTTATAAATATATTTTTTAAAAGCATTATTACCTAGTCTACACGGGAAGGAAAACAAGAATCATTAATTTTTAAAGCTGTTTTATTTCTGTTGTGCATACTTATTTTTTCGTATCCCCTTGGTAGACAGCAACATCTAGTTCACGTCCAACAACCCATGTGGTCTCATGGAAAAAAGGGAGCTTCTGTTATGATGGAGCACTCGTGGGTATAAGTCTGACATGAATCCGTGTCAATAAATTTCTATAAATCATCACCCTGAAGAAGGACTGCAGTGCCTTCCGGGATAAATTTTAAAATTTTAGGGAACTACTTGCATATAGTATGGGAGAAAACCCAGAAAAATATTCAACCGGGAGGGCGACAATCGAGGCAAGATGCTGAACATCACAAACGTCATCAAGTCTCCCTGTTTTCTACCACACAGCAACCATCGGATTGAACTTTATCCTAACTCACCAGTGGTACATGTTGCCACTGTCTCCCAGTGTTTTGCCCAGTGTACTTATCATTTAAATAAATAAAGTTAAGTTAAACGGCCGTTTAAAATGAGATGTTTTCCTACATAAGTTAAGTTAAAAACTATATTTTTTCATAAAATGGTTAAAATTAATCATCAATCAAGGCCGTCTGCCTGCTAGCATTTTTAATAAAAGTTTTTCTTTTACGGGGTAGGGTTGTCAGTCCTAGGCCCAAGCTCTACAGTTATACTAGACCGGTAAATACGGTTTAGAAAGATACCGAACCACTACAAATCCGTGGCACCGCCGGGTTCGAATCTAACCGAGGCTGTGGCTAACTGTGGTACCGAGAACTAGTCACTCAGCCATCAGGCCCAAACAATAGAAATCACTCGGCCATGATGGGATAGAACCCGCACATTTGCGGGTTCAGCCCCATCCGTTAAAGGATCAAGCCCTCGAATATTTATTCTAGCATTATGATGCACAATAAAATTTAATAAGCACGACACAATAAAATTTTCAAGCATTCTACATCACAACATTTGAAAACCTTGAAACAAATTAAAACATATTAAAATTAAATTAACTTAAATGCGATTCTAAATTAAAATAGAAAACTTAAATAAAATAAAATATTTATCCTGATTACTTCAAAGGAGTAGATGTTTTACTATTAAAAAGTATTTTAGAGTTATACTTTTTAATCTATTTAAACATCTACTAATCCTTTTTTTTTAGAGAAATAAAATTTATTATAAACAGAATATTTCCCCATCATTGCATTCTCATTTTAGCGGAATTTAAATACTACATAAAAAACAACAATGCTTTTCAAATTTTTCAATTTTATCCATTTTATTTATCGAGCCCTCATATTTATTGAAATCAAATAAAGCGCACAATAAAATTTTCAAGCATTCTAAATCACAACATCTTGAAAAAATTCAACAATCTTAAATCAAATTAAAACATATTAAAATTAAATTAAACTTAAAACGATTTAAACTTAAAAAAAAAAATCCATCTGATTCCTGCAAGTTAATTCTAAAATATTTTTTAATATACTTAAAACATCTACTATCCTTTTTTTTATACAGAAATAAAAAATTTTTATAAAGAGAATATTTTCCCCATCATTACATTCTCATTTTAAACGGAATTTACATTTAACATAAAACACCATGCTTTCATAGAATATCATCCACTCCACACTAAATCGAAGCCCTCATATTTATTCTACCATTCAAATAAAGCACACAATAAAATTTTCAGGCATTCTTCACCGCAACGTTTGAAAAATCTAGAAACAAATTAAAAGATATTAAAAATAAATTAACTTAAATACGATTCTAAATTAAAATAGAAAACTTAAATATAAAAAAATATCGATATGTTAACTTTAAAACACTTTTTAATCTACTTAAAACATCTACTATCCTTTTTTATTCAGAAATAAACATTTAACATAAGCAATATTTCCCCATCATTACATTCTCATTTTAAATGGATTTACATACTACACGAAACACCATGCTTTCATAGAATCTTAAATATCATCCACTCCACAGTAAATCGAAGCCCTCATATTTATTCTACCATTCAAATAAAGCACACAATAAAATTTTCAAGTATTCTACATCGCAACAGTTGAAAAAATCTCGAAGCAAATTAAAGACCGGCTTTTGCAAAGCGCAGCATGCACACAATCCAATCTGCATAGATATCTCGAACCTTTTATGAAAAGATATCGCTTCCTTTTCGAATTACTTTCATATTACCAAAGAGGCAACGCAATTACAAGTCGAAATCTTGATAGCGTATCTTAATCAGTATCGATTCCGGTGACTAAATGGAAGTTTTCCTGCGAAGAATAACTCTTGAGTTTAGATCTGCATTTGCACAGTGGAAATGCTGCCCCAATCAATATTTCGGCTCATGAATAAAGAAACTTTTACTTTATGATTTGCAGCGCGGTGGAAGCATCTGGGAATAACTCCATCTGGTAGGAAAACGATACAACTATGCAAATGCAAACATTCTATTGAGAGAAATAATTATCAAGTGGGAAGTGAAATTTTGCTCGCACAAATGTTGCTCACCAGAATATGGAAATTTATCTACAAACCGAATTTCCGATATATCGCTTGAAAAAAAATTATATGCTACAGAATTTAGTAAATTATGTTTAAGTTTTATTAAGTAACTAATATGAATTATCTTTTGAAATTAAATATAGTCATGGTGAGGTTAGTTATTTAAAGCACATCAACTTTAACATATCGTGGATTATTAAAAAAGGAATCATATATATTTTATATATTAAAAAAAAACAATATATAATATATGTGTATTTTCAATGATAAGTATTCAAATGAAATGATATAACGTTAGCATCCCATTTTAGCAAACGATCCTTTTATTTTAACTAATGCAATTTAAATGACATCACTAGTCTCATAAGTTTAACACCAAAGATGTTTAAATATGCAAATTAACAAATTATAAACATACAAAGAATAATCTAAATTAAATGCTTTTATTTTTAATTCTGATTTCATCAATCTTGTTATTTTTTATTTAATTCAATTTTTCATGTACTTTTAATCAAGACTATTTATAAATAAGAATATTGAAAATCAATACATGCCTTAATGACAAAAATTAAATCTAATATTACGATTGAAGGTCTTCTCGCTTTTTTATTGTACTCTTTCAACCAATTTATTAGTTATATAAAACGCATTCTATATTAAAATGTATTTTATTACAGAGTTTTAGATTGTTATGTTATAAAGTGTTTTTATTGAATTGGGTAGATAAAATACCAATGACTAAAAACAAAAAAAAAAAAAATATTCAAACTGGATGAATGAAAACTTCTTTGTGCAATATAATTTATCAGCAGAATTCTAACATGATAATTATTGAAGAACATTTTAAATATCTCCAGTTTCATATTCTATTTTTTCTCATAACAAATAGTTTTTAATTTAAACTATCACTATTTATCTTAATTATATAAAGTTAAATAGTGAATAAATGAATTGTTCTTTATTTAAGTGAATAAGTGAGATACATAGTGAATGGTCTTTATTTCAATAACATAACAAACATAAAATATAAAAATTTATTATTTGAATAAACACGAAATAACCACTTTGTAATGCGACTACATCACATTTTTTTCCTTTTTTCTTACTTATTATTTTTTCAGTACTTACAGTCTGAGTAAAATCTTTAAGGCCAGTTGACATTTTTGAAAAATGGAAACATTTAAACTGAAGAATTAAAATACCATTTGATTGATAATTATTGAGCTTAAATAAAAGTAAAAAAAAAAAATAATTTGCATTTGCAAATATTTTATTATTAGAAAATATTACAGAACACACAGATGAATAATTGAGCCTGAGTAAAACAGTTTTATATTCCAACATAGAAAATAACATATAAGAAAAAAATTACAAATTCTTAGAAGGTTGTGTAGGAGCCATTACTTCGAATTACTTCAAATATTCTTGTTTTCATGGATGAAACGAGTTTTTGACAAAGGGTGGGTTCGGTTTTATACCATTCATCTTTGATAGTAGATTTCAGCTCTTTTGTTGATGTAAAATGTCTCCCATTTGCATAAACTCTTCTTGCTAAGTCAGCCCAAAGGTTCTCGATTGGGTTCAGGTCAGGTGATCTAGCTGGCCATTTCACAGTTTCAACATTGTTGACTTGGAACCAATTTTTTGTGCTGTTACTTGAATGGATCGGTGCATTGTCTTGCTGATATTTTCAATTTTCTCCAGCAAGACATTCAGCATTTGGCAAAAGATGATTTGTTAGGACAATTTGGTATCCTTGTGAATTCATTCTACCTGAAACGAATGCAATTGAGCCCACACCATTGTAAGAAAAACAGCCCCAAGTCATGACAGACTCTCCACCTAATTGGCGAGTGGAGAATATTTTTTTCATTTCTTATATCATGCCAGTAGAAATTCCAGCCATCTGGTCCATCCAAATTCCATTTTTTTTTTTCGTCAGAAAAAATAATTTCTATCCATTGGTTGTTCCAGGTCATGACATTCTGGCCAAAGTTCAAACGCTCTATTTTGTGTCTCTGCAGTAACTGATGCTTAGTTAATTTTGCTGTATAAGTGTACCTTCCAGACCTTCTAATTGTGTTATAAATCGCTTTTTGACAAACGTTTAAACCTGTCGTCGGAATCAGTTTCCTGGTTTGAGTACTTTCCAGTACATGCAAGTTGGCAAACTCTTCTTTCATCACGCGAGGACAAAGCTTTAGGTCTTTCCCAGTATTCTTTTTACCATAATTGTTTTTCAATTTTAAAAAATTGTTGACTACAGTCTTTGATCTTCCTATCTTTATCGCAATGGCACGACTACTCATTCCTGTTGAAGACAAAGCTTCGATCTGTCCTCTTTCCCGATCAGTTAACTTCTTACCCTTCGCCATTTTCACAAAGATCACCAATACTTCGAAGAAACGTATGACAAATATGAAAATTGCAGCGTTGTCACAAGCTAGTAGTTGCAATGGTAATTACACGATTATATTATATTTATTTTTAAAAAATGACTGGTGGCCTTAAAGTTTTTACTCAGGCAGAAATACTAACTTTGTAAATAACCACATGTTTCTCATAATTATGTATTTACAAATTATGTTTACAGCATTTATTTCTTATCAATGAACTTTAATAATTAATATTATTTGAATCCCTTTTATTTCATTTTACATTTTTCAAAACTTTTTACTGGCCTTAAAGTGTTTACTCAGGCTGTACTTATCTTTTCAATTTCGGTTTAACAAAAGAAAGTGTGTAAACTGTTATTATAATTTTTTTTTCTGTTATGGGTTTAGTATTTTCGTTTTTTGTGAAAAATTAATATTTTTTGTTTACTAATAAATGCATGGCGAATATTAAGACACCATTTGAAAAAGAAACAATGTTTGGTTAATCCATTTTATTTTCTATACACATATCTTTTCCTATCTATTATCATTTATCCACCAATACGACGGAATTGTATTCGTATAAGATTCAACGTTAACTAGAGGTGGGAGATTGCTTCTATATTGCGGTACAAGTGAAAAAGGGAAGCAATGCCGTAGGTCTTTCTAAGGCTAAATGAATCATATTTGTGTAACACTGAGAAAAATAAGAAAAATACCTAGTGGCAAGTCAGAAGACAGTGAAGATTATTGCTAAAAAATACATTATTTTATCTTTTTCAGTTGCTCTTGAGGACTTGATGGCCGAGTGAGTAGCGCTCTGACACTCTGTGCCACAGGTTTATGCCGGTTTAATGCTATGGTTGTGTGGGTTCAGCCGCATGTTTATGTTTACATGCAATGTTTATTATGGCCTGATGACTGACGGTTGGTGTAACAGGTTTTGATTTCGAGTCCCGGCGATTCCTTCGATGCTTTAGTGGTTCGGAATCCCATTTTAAGTCGGAGGTCTCGACCTAATATGACTGTAGAGCATTAGACTGATAACCTATCCCGTAAAAAGTCAGCGTCGCTGAGTCAAGTCAGACTTCTACCTACAGGTGTCCATCACTACAGAAGCTGGCCCCTTTCCCTCCTTCCATGAGAACACAAGATTTCTTGAACTTGGTCTAGATGTTGCTGTCTACCAAATAAGATAAGAAACAACAACAACAGAAATTTGTACATGTGTATTATGTACATCTTTTCATTATGTTTCTACTTCGTAAGTTGAATTATACAGGTAAATTTTTCTTAATGCTGTAGTGATTTATTCCTATGTTTTTCATTGAAGATAATACATTTCAAAATATATAGTAGCTGTTCAGAGTCTCTTTATGCAGTAGTTTCCTGTCTAATATGACTGAAAAGAGTTTGGATATAGGGCTGACAACCCTACTCCGTAAAAAAAAAATTAGCTCCATAGAGCCATGTCAGACTGCTTTTTATGGGTGCTCCATCACATCATAAGCTGCCCCCCTTTCCTTCCTTCCATGAATCCATACAAGTTCTTGGACTTGGCCTAGATGATGCTGTTGACCAAGTGGGATCAGAAACACAACAAACAATTAGCTCTAGATAGATTGACAGAAATCGTATCATTTATGAAGCAACCATAAACTAATCAATTTCTAATTACAAAAAAATATTTGGTTAAACTTTAACTCACATATATTTATTTGACGACCGAAATGAATTAACAATGCGAAGCAATTATTTATTTCATTTACCCTGGACTACAGCACATGTGATATTTTTTTTTTTACCCCTTCTTCAATCAGACCGTCAGATTCTTCAGACCGAGACCATAGGGTTTCTTGTATTGGGTCCTGATGTTGTTGTCTGCCAAGTGGGATAAGAAACACAACAAACAATTTGCTTTAGATAGATTGACAGGATTCGAATCGTTTATGAAGCAACCATAAAATATTCAATTTCATAATTATAAAAAAATATTTGTTCAAACTTATATTTGATGATGAATTAACAATGCGAAACAATTATTTGTTTAGTTTACCCTCGACTACAGCACCTGTGATATTTTTCGTTGATTAAAACTTCCGTGTTCTCTGACAAATAAAGGTTGCCCAAATTCCCACCACCCAGCCCCGGAAGCACAATAAAACAGCCGTTAACTCCGCCCAAGAACACAAAACTAATGAACAAACAGAAAAATAAGCAAACACTGCCTTTAATGCAAAAATCTAACGCGCTGTTGTTTATAAATCTTTTGCGATGCTATTTGTTTACCATTGTTTTCCAAACCGTTTTGAAGAGAGTGTGAATGCGATGTTTGTTCAATTTGTAACGCAGTATTTTTGATTTAGTGCCTTTACCAGGTTTTCACGGTCGAAGGTTTTTGGGAATGCGCACGTATTCTTCTGCATGTACTACACAATAACAACCTTCTTTAACTCATTTACTTCCGAATTCAATTATAAAGTTAAACAGTCAATGCTTCTGTGTTTCCCAGAATCAGAGTTAGGTGAGGTTATTTTGTAAACACTATTGTATAATTAAAGGTCACCTGAGCATCATTGTTAGTTGAGCTTTATCTCAAAAAGTCAGAAAGATCTCATAACTATACAATAGTGTAAATCATTTAACTGTTTACTCACTTAAATAGATTTCATTTATTGTTTTTGAATAAACATAAAATAATTAGAATTATGTGACCTTATTTATTTAAGAATATATATTTTAGATCAGTTAACAACAGCTGTGAACAGAGAAACATATCTCGTTATTATTGAAATATCATGAAAAATTGGCAGTCCTTCAAATAGCCCAGTATTTTAAGTCCTTTAATTATTTGAATGTTTGGATTGGAAAAGCACAGCTTCATGTTGGGGTGAAGGAAGAGAATTCTACCACAAATGCCAAACCATATATCTAGATGAATTATCATCCATACAGGATTATCATCTAGGCAGGTCATGCCAAACCTCAGATGAATTATCATCTGAGATTTATGACCTCAAGAAATTCAATATTTTCACTCATCTGATAATTATGAAAAAAATTTTTTTTGTAAACACTATTGTATGATAAAAGGTCACCTAAGTATCAGTGTTAGTTGAGCTTTATTTCAAAAGCTACAACTCATAAATAAACAATAGTGCAAATAATTTGTTTACTCATTTAAATGGATTTTTTTGTGAATAAACATAAAATAATTAGAATAACGAAACCTTATTTATTTAAGAATGTATATTTTATGTCAGTAAATAACAGAAATATACAGCCTGAGTAAAAAGTTTTAAGGCCAGTAAAAATTTTTGTGAAAATGTAAAATGAAATAAAAGGGATTCAAATAATATTAATTATTAAAGTTCATTGATAAGAAATAAACGCTGTAAATATAATTTGTAAATGCATAATTATGAGAAACATGGGGTTATTTACAAAGTTAGTAATTCTGCCTGAGTAAAATCTTTAAGGCCACCAGTCATTTTTTTTTTTTTAAAATAAATATAATATAATCGTGTAATTACCATTGCAACTACTAGCTTGTGACAACGCTGCAATTTTCATATTTGTCATACGTTTCTTCGAAGTATTGGTGATCTTTGTGAAGATGGCGAAAGGTCAGAAGTTAACTGATCGTGAAAGAGGCAGATCTAAGCTTTGTCTTCAACAGGAATGAGTAGTCGTGCTATTGCGATAAAGATAGGGAGATCAAAGACTGTAGTCAACAATTTTTTAAAATTGAAAGACAATTATGGTAAAAAGAATACTGGGGAAAGACCTAAAGCTTTGTCTTTGCATGATGAAAGAAGAGTTTGCCAACTTGCATCTACTGGAAAGTACTCAACCAGGAAACTAATTCAGACGACAAGTTTAAAAAGTTTGTCAAAAAATGATTTATAACACAATTAGAAGGTCTGGAAGGTACACTTATACAGCTAAATTGACTAAGCCTCAGTTACTGCAGAGACACAAAATAGAACGTTTGAACTTTCGCCAGAACTTTCGAACTATTTGCCAGAACTTTCGAACGTTTGAACTTTCGACATGGGACAACCAATGGATAGAAATTATTTTTCTGACGAAAAAAATGGAATTTGGATGGACCAGATGGCTGGAATTTCTACTGGCATGATATAAGAAATGAAATAGAAATATTCTCCAAGCGCCAATTAGGTGGAGGGTCTGTCATGACATGGGGCTGTTTTTCTTAGAATGGTGTGGGCTCAATTGCATTCGTTTCAGGTAGAATGAATTCACAAGGATACCAAAATGTCCTAACAAATCATCTTTTGCCAAATGCTGAATGTCTTGCTGGAGAAAATTGGAAATATCAGCTAGACAATGCACCGATCCATTCGAGTAACAGCACAAAAAATTGGTTCCAAGTCAACAATGTTGAAACTGTGAAATGGCCAGCTAGATCACCTGACCTCAACCCAGTCGAGAACCTTTTGGGCTGACTTAGCAAGAAGAGTTTATGCAAATGGGAGACATTTTACATCAACAACAGAGCTGAAATCTACTATCGAAGATGAATGGTATAAAACCGACCCCACCCTTTGTCAAAAACTCATTTCATCCATGGAAACAAGAATATTTGAAGTAATTCGAAGTAATGGCTCCTACACAACCTTCTAAGAATTTGTAATTTTTTTCTTATATGTTATTTTCTATATTGGCCTTTAAGTTTTACTCAGGCTCAAATATTCATCTGTGTGTTCTGTAATATTTTCTAATAATAAAATATTTGCAAATTAATTATTCTACTTTTATTTAAGCTCAATAATTATCAATCAAATGGTATTTTAATTCCTCAGTTTAAATGTTTCCATTTTCTCAAAAATGTCTACTGGCCTTAAAGTTTTTACTCAGACTGTATTTCGTTATTATTGAAGTAGCATAACGGAATGGCAGTTCTTCTTATAACCTTGTATTTTAAGTCTTTTAATGATTTTAATGTCAGGACAAAGAGCAACGATTTGGCAACAACGGCAACGATTGAAAAAACACAACTTGCTATTGGGCGAAAAGAAGCGAATTCTACCACAAATGCCAAACCATGTGTCTAGACGAATTATCATCTAGACGAGACCTGAAGAAATTCAATATTTTCAATTTAAATACTCGGCTAATAATTACAAAAAAATTATTTTGAAATGACTATTGTATGATTAAAGGTCACCTATCATTGTTAGTTGAGCTTTATTTCAAAAAGATAGAAACATCTCATAACCGAGCAATACTGCAAATAATTTTAGCCGTTTACTCACTTAAATGGATTTTTTTTTTTTTTTGCAAATAAACATAAAATAATTGTAATAACAAAACCTTATTTATTTAAGAATATATATTTTATTTCATAATAAGTGAGAAATATATTTCGTTATTATTCAAATAATCATGAAGAAATGGTAGCCATTCTAACAGCCTTGTATTTTATGTCTTTTAATGATTTTAATGTCAGGCAACGATTAGGATGGGAAAAGCACAACTTCATGATAAGCAAATTTTACCACAAATGCCAAACTATCTGTCTAGAGGAATTATCATCTAGACAGATGGTTTGACGTGACTTCAAGAAATTCAAAATTTTCAATTAAAATTCTCAGCTAATTATTACAAAAAATTTATTTTTTAAACACTATTGTATGATTAAAGGTCGCCTATCATTGTTAGTTGAGCTTTATTTCAAAAAGCCAGAAAGATCTTATAACTAAACAATAGTGTAAATAATTTAACTGTTTACTCATTTAAATGGATTTCTTTTTTTGTAAATAAACATATAATTGGAATAACGTAACCTTATTTGTTTGAGAATATATATTTTATGTCAGTAAATAACTGAGAAATATATTTCGTTATTATTGAAGTACGATAAAGGAATGGCAGTCATTCTAATAACCTTGTATGTTAAGTCTTTTAATGATTTTTATGTCCGACAAAGAGGCAGCGATTGGGATTGGAAAAACACAGCTTGCTGTTGGGCGAAATGAAGCGAATTCTACCACAAATGCCAAACCATCTGTCTAGAACAGGGGGCTCCAAACTACGGCCCGCGGGCCAAATCCGGCCCGCCGGAAGATTCTATCCGGCCCGCGGATAGAATTTTTAATTTTCCGATCCGAGGCCAATTAAAAAGAAATATAAATTTATACATTATATATTCATCTCCTTTTCTACTTTGATTAAATATTATTTTTTTTCTTCCTTTTTTTTCAAAGGACTGATGGCCTTTTCACTTTTCTCTTTTTTTTGTTGTACAAAACCTAAATCGATGGAAATAGCAAGCACAGACAGTTTTCAATCGGAAAGGATTTGCAAGTTGAATTAATTGAGTTACATTCTAATAATCATCTCAAGCAGCTGTTTCTAAATATGCCAAAGTTAGAGTTTTACAAATTAATATCGAAAGTAGGTTTCCCAAATTCAATATCTCACGGCCAGAAAATCAGTGCTGTGTTTGCTTCATCTTATACATGTGAACAAGTGTTTTCAACTATGAATCTTGGAAAGAATTATTTCAGAAGTAGACTGAGAGATGAGCATTTGTGATTCCTTATAGTATAAGGAACTTTTAAACATTAAATCTCGATTTCATTCTGCTCATTAACATATTTAAATTGTAATACTTGTATATTGTTTTTAAAATTTTAGCAAAATTTTTCTTGGCCGGCCAAACTTTTTTTTTTTCAATTTTTGGCCCGCGACCGAAAAAGTTTGGAGACCCCTGGTCTAGACGAATTATCATCTAGACGAAACCTCAAGAAATTCAATATTTTCAATTTAAATACTCAGCTAATAATTACAAAATTTTATTTTGTAAACACTATTGTATGATTAAAGGTCGCCCATCATTGCTATTTGAGCTTTGTTTCAAAAAGCCAGGAATATCACATAACCAAACAATAATGTAAGTAATTTAACTGTTTACTCACTTAAATGGATTTTTTTGTCAATAAACATAAAATAATTTGAATAACGTAACCTTATTTATTTAAAAATGTATATTTTATTTCACTTGGATCGTTGATGTATCATGAAGAAATGGTAGTCCTTCTAATTACCTTGTATTTTATGTATTTTATGTCAGGGCAAAAAGGCAACGATTTGAAATGGAAAATACAGCTTGCTGTTAGGGGAAGGAAACGAATTCCACCACGAATATCAAACTGCCTGTCTAGATGAATTATCATGAAAAAAAGATTATTTAGCTACATAATTAAAATTGCCTTAAGATTTTTTTTTTTGGAACAAAATAATAAACTCGAAGAAAGACTTACATTTGAAGTATTATATTATTTATAATATGCTAGAACATATACATAGTAACATATAAATTTTTGCATATATAAATTATCACATATGTTACATTTCAATGACTAATAATAATATATAAATTATTTTATAGAATAAAAATTATTATTATTTGATTAAAAATTATAAAAATTTAATTGAAAATGATTAATTAAAAACTTTCCCCAACTTTTGGGTGTGAATTTTTAGAACAAAATAATAAAGAATAACTTACTAACCAAATTAATAGAAGAATAACTTTACCTTCTAAGTATTATATTATTTATATTATGCTAGAACATACACATCCATTTTTACATATATAAATTATCACATATACAGCATTTTAATAACCAATAATCATATATAAATTATTTTCTAGAAAAAAAAATTATTATTATTTTAATAAAAACTATAATATTTAATTGAAAATGTTTTATTGATTCTTAAACATATTTGCTTTATATACATTTATACATAGTTAGGATTTAAATTCGTTTTCTTTCCATTTTGTAATCTTCATTTCCAAAGATTGTTTCCTAAGTCATAAATCTAACGATTTTACAATAAATTCATCTTTAGAAAACCACAAAAATTACCCAACCATTAAATTATCCAAACTCGTTTTAATCACCCAAACCTCCAATGATTTATCTTGAGTTCGAGAAGTTTGGAAAAGATCAAAGCTCTTGAATAATAAGCAGCCGCTTTTCCTTGTATTAATCGATGACAAACTGAAAAGTTCAATCGATACTCCTTCTTAAAAGAGCAGACGATTGTCTTATATTGGAAACAAGTTTCGCAAAAGCAGGAATTCCATCATTATGCATAAGAGGGGCAAAGGGGGGCAGAGAGAAAACTTTTAAATTAAAGAGAAGAATCATTTGTTAAATGACATTCGCGAACCCTAAATGTTCTTCTTCTTAAAACGGTTAGGTTTAAATGTCAAAAATTAGCTACCGACAAGTTGTGGGCTAATGATTTATTAATCGTTCTATTGGAAATAAGTTAAGAGCATGGTGTTTTTTTAACCGATAAAAAGAAATAAATAATAATAAAGTAAATTATGATGTAATCATAAAATGAAAGAACTAATTATTATACTGTTCTTTATTGTTTGTGTTTTTCTTTATTTTTTTGATGTTCACAAATTTTGGATCTATAAGCTAATTATTAAGTCCTTTTTTTAACATGTCTTTAATGTTTGTATGTGTTAATAATTTATTTTTATAAATTCTGGATAAAGAACTCTCTGACTGGGGACTAGATTAGGTTTACTAAGTAGTTTGAAACCGAAAAGCCCCCAAATTTATTGTATTACTATTGGTTTTAGGCACATTAAATACTTGTGTCTAAAAGGCAATTCATTGGCTTAAGGAACACTACACCAGACCACATCACTGTGACTGGAGCTGAATTTCTCCTATACAGTTTGGGAATGATGTGGGTGAAAGAAAAGTCTGACGGTACTTCGTCACGTTCCAGTCATATGAGACGGGACCTACAGCTTAAAGTGGATTCCGAACCAATACAAACATACATGGCATCGCTGGGACTCGAACGTGATACCTATGACACCGAGAGCCAGAGTTCCAGACATTCGGCCATTCAGGTCCAGGGCTTAAGGAACAAGAATGAAAATGTGAAACCCCCAGATGCAAATCCTATGAAGTCTTCTTTCTACAGTGCAATAGTGCAAGGAATTAACGCTGATCTATCCTACCGTATCATGATGTGTATAGTATATCTATAGTGTATAGTAAAGCTCCCTGACTGGGGTCTACATTGGTTTTACAGAGTTCTTTGTGATTGTCTTAGGCATATTAAATATCTGAATCTAATACCTGGTTCCAGTTGCAGCGGCGGTTGCAAGCTCTGAACATAACTGGCAACGCCATATTACGTCGGGCAGTTATTACCAGATCCCGATTTTTAGAAGGTTATCATTCGTGTACGACCTTGTCCAGGTCTTTTTACAACAGTTCCATCAATTTGAAATTTTTCCCATATCGTAGAGATTGTCTTGAAATATTCAGTTATTTGGCTGCTTCCGTGATTGGCTGACTTGCTTCTAAATGGCCTATGAGTCACCACATTCCAGAGTTTTCCAAATGATGCTTCGAGACCATAGCAAATTGATACGAGTCCTTACACACTGAAATCAAACACTGTGCTGCAGAAATTCACTCAGATATTCACTCTGTGCAAAATGCTTGATTCATGTTCGGATGACGTAAGCCTAGATTTGCATATCAGAAACCGTATGATTACTTTTCATTAGATAATACTAATTAGAGTTGTTTTAACACATTCGCTGCAAACATGGATCAGATTGATTGGATATTTCATTGAATATCCTAATTTTTGTGTATGCAAAAATTAATTTGGGCATGAATGTATTTTGAATAATTTTTCCATTCAAAATTACAAAATTAATTCCGTCCTTCGACATGGAAAAGAAAATATTTCCAATGAATGGCATATTTGATTCGTAATCTAGTTTTAGGAGATTTAGTTTGCGTGCGAGTTCAATTTCTGCTGGTTGTCTGTGTTACAGTCACTTTTTTAAACAACTAATAAACTTGATGGAGAATGTGACAGACTGTCATGTATCGAACCGAAAAGCTTGTTGAGTTTTTTTCTGGTTCTTTCCGATACGATATACAAATATGGGATACATAACATTGTACTTCATTAGAAAAATACCTCCTCTATTATCGTTACCTCTAACTATATAATATATGAAATATGAAACAAGACCTTAATGGATAAAAGTGGTTACAAATACAAAACTTCAACTTCAACTTATGATTTATTATTTTACAATAAATAAAAATATAAATTTAAGTTTCAATATAACATTACCAAAATAAAAATATACTTGTATTAATTAGAAATCAGTTATTTTAATTCAAATAGTAAAAACGATATAAAATAAAATCTTATATATAGGATTACATGCCACAAATTGTAAGTTAAAACATAAAGTCCTGTTTAAAAATAATAACTTTCAAAAAATTGGATGGCTTCCAACTAACTCAAATAAGAATTGTTGTTATTTGGGAAATGAAACTTTTGTTTTTTGAAGTACCAAGGGAATTTAATTATAAAGTGATGAATATATTATTCGTTAATTTATTATAAATAAATGCTTGGCTGACAAATAAAGCCTATAAAGTTTTTATCATAAAAAAACATATTAAAATATTCTAATCAGCATCATATTTTAATTATTTTTCTGAAATGAAGGGCGATTTTTCAAAATAAAATCTTAAAGAATTAATTTTTAATTCCTTTCTTTAAAAATAAAGGGATAATATAATGTAATGTGAACACATCTTTAATTGTTTTATATCATTATAACAATCAGTTTATATGCATCATGAATAATTACAAATATGATTACAATAAGGGAGTTAGATGCTATTTATAAATGTCAAATAGATTAACTTGAGATCACGTAATTTTGGAATACCAGATACATATACATGACTTTGGAGTAGCAGATATATATACATATATGACTTTGGAGTAGCAGATACATATGCATATACGTATGACTTTGAGTAACACATTTGAAGTAGCAGATACATATGCATATACGTATGAATTTGGAGTAACACATTTGAAGTAGCAGATACATATGCATATACGTATGACTTTGGAGTAACACATTTGAAGTAGCAGATATTAATACAGATATTTACATGATAATTCTAAAACTTACATTCTAGTGGAGTTACAAAAAAGAAAATACTTAGTTGGTACTATATGGCAAAATATCATGCTATCAATGTAGTGCATCATGGCACTATTTGGTTCTACATCATTCTATTAGTATACTACAAGATGGCACTATATGGCACTACATCATGCTATTCAAGGATTTTTTTGTTTTTTTCCTTTGAAAATAAAATAAAATGATATAATGGCAGTTAAACAATTATAATGAAGTTAATATAGCTCAAGGTCACCTCGGATGAATAAGAAACTTAGATCAATGAATTTACATAAATAGTCCCTAAGTAAGATATGAAATATAAATTTAAACACAATTATTAATTTTTATAATACTACTTTTTATAATATTCCAATGACTTTGTAAAAGTGGAAAATTATTCAATTGAAGAAGTCTGATATATTTAAATTTCTTTATGGGATTTATTTTTAAATTTCTTTATGATATATTTTTTTGTGGCAGGATTACGCCATTGTATAAGTGTCATTGAAATTTCAGATGCAATTGGTTTTTTCTTGATCAATTTGTTCAATAATTTTTTCATCGAAATTAGACCTCCAGAATTTGTCATTATTTTCTGATGGGCATCCTAGTCATCAGAACTGCTCTGTTTTTCACGTTTTTCAATCATGTCATCAATGATCTCTGTTCATCTAATTGCCTAACACGATCTCGAAATCAGAAGCAGCCAGTAGACCTGGCTGATAAATTGATATACATATATGCATGTATGTATGTATGTATGCATATATCGATTTAAGTCTAAAATATCACATACTATTTTATTATTCTTTTTTAACGCAATTACGATTTATTATATCGATGTTCTCGAATAATGATGTTAACTTTTATTTCGATATCCAAGATCGAAATACCGAGAATCAGGGCAGATTAACTGATTTGCACCGTTTATGGGCGTAATCAAGACTTTCCGCATTTTACCTAGGTAATGTGCACATTAGGCACCTGATGGCCGAGGGACTAGCACTCTGGCGTTCAAGGCCATGGGCTTAGGGTTCCAGTCCCGGCCTTGCCATGGATGTCTGTTAGGCGTTCAGAATCCACGTTAAACTGTATTTCCCAGTCTAATTAGCCTGAAGTGCGCAAAAAATGACCGTAGAGCGACAAACCAAACCAAAGCTGGTATAACCGTTCAGGAGTTGATTGGTGAATCCGAGTCGTGAGTGGAAGAAAAGTAATTTCGATAATTATCATCGATATCAAACAACCAAATACCGATTCCCAACATCATAATATTGTTCGAAATCGATATAACCGCTTCTGAGATATCGTTGAATATATCTGGCGATTTCCAATCTTTGTTCGTCAAAACCTATGATTACTTATTCTTTTATGAATTTCAATGCAATTTCGTCTTTTTCTACTTATTTAAAGACTGTAATTAGAGACATTTTGATAAGTTATTTTAATTAATAATAATAATATTAATAAAATTTTCTCACATAAAAATAAAATTTATTTTGCTAACGAAAGTAACAAAAATTTCATTTGAAGTTTTATTTTTTATATCAATCTAAAATTTTTCATTCAAATGTTTGATATTTCTACATACTTGAATTTTGTAGAGCTTATGCAATCGATATTTATTTAATGATGCTTTTATTTTCTTATATATATCTAATTTATAATATAGAAACACATTACTAACAAAATAAAGAGTTCTTGCATTAATTTTATTTAAAAAGTAATTCTTGATTTAAGTCAAAAAAGTAAAAATGTTTTCAAACTAATCAGAATCTAGCCAAAAGGCTTTTACACGACATTCTTAATCAACCTTATAATTTATTAATGTTTTGTAACTAAAAATTGTTTTACTTTTAACATATTAAAAAGTTAATAAGATTTTTCTTATACTCTTGTCTCTGAATAAAACTTATATGCTTGTTTTGCAGAAATATAAATTTGTGTTAGTGAAATTTGTACTTATATATTGCCATCTTTATCATAATGATCATTCTACTTCGTAAGTTTAATTATACAGCTAAGCCTTCCTTAATGCTATAGCGATTTATTCTTATGCTTTGCATTTTTCATTAAAGAAACATTTCATAATATTTATAATCCATTAACATTTAAAGAGCTTTGAATGTCAACAATTCTTAATTCGCCTACCATTTCCTTTCTAAAACGCCTACTAGTAATTATCTCTCCACAATTTTCCTTTATGTGATCCATTTTAATATATAGATTAATATATATTTGTTTATTTGTTGTCAAATAAAAAAGGAAGTACTTAACTTTAAAGTCGCCTGGGGAAAATTATTAAACGAATGCCATTAATTATTTAACTCTAAATGAAGTCTAAATGGGATAATCAAATGGGAAAAAGGAATAGCAATTTGTTCCAAAAAATGAAATAATTTTGTGTTTGAAGACAACAAAATAAAAAGTCAAGAAACTAAACAGAACACAATTCATAATAGAAAATAATGAAACATTATTTTTAAAAAATTGGGGTCAGGAGAGCTCAGAGACTTTCATTCCGTTGCTTACGATTCTTGAAAAATTAAATATTCCAATTTTAAAATCTCTAAAAATTGATATATTGTAATATTACGATATAAGTTAGACAATGCATCGATTTAAAAATGTCAACATCTTCCAGCTCTAGTGTTCCGACTTCATTTCTTGAAAGATTGCAATAAGAATGAATAAAGGCCCCTGCCTATTAAAGGTGGGAAAGATAAGAAATAAATACTTCCCCCCCTACCTTTTCATACGAACATGCGCTGCTTAACCCTGAAATAAATGGTAAAAGATAAATCATAAAAATTTTATGGTTAGAATAAAAATAAAAAGAAGTTAAAAAAACATACTTTTTCCTTTTCGTTTGGATTTTTTTACAGATTTTTTTGTGTTTAGTAAGTCAATTGACCCAGGCTCGGATAATCGAGGTTCTACAAATAGTAAAATTTTTATGATGATATTTAAATATATATTATTGATAAGTCCATCGTAATTGATTAAATCAACCTAATTATTATTATTAATAATAATTTTAATAACTTTGCATATACATTAAACATATACACCATTCTATTATTATTTGAAAAATATGCAGTAAAATATCTATCAAACAATCCAGTTATACATCGAAATGAAACTTTTACCATGAACCATACTACACATTCGAATTTTCTCACCCATTCGGAACGAGTTAATCGCCCGTTCATTTTCATTTGCCGGGATTTCTAATTAATAATTCGATATTGGTGAGATATCACTACTCGGATACGGTCGCTTTTAATGAGCTTCGACCAGCTAATAGTTGCTCATTCTCATATGGATCTCATCCCTGCCATGTTGGTATCATGGTCCTATAGGCATAGCACTGTGTAGCAACATTGTCTATGCAGAAATCGTGTCGAATCATTTGCATATGTTTAAAACTCGGTTAAACAACGTATACGCGGAATAGAATTGTTGAGTCTTGTGAAATAAATAGCTTAGACAGTAGCTGGTAATGTTGAAGTATTCCAATTAGCATATTGTTAGATCCTGATTTGTACAGCTTATTGATTGTGATTTAAATACTCAAATGTATTTTGTCATTCTGTGTCAAATTATTATTATATTATATTATTATCACATTGAAATATAGTTAATTTTGCAAACAGCAAAGGAATATTCAATACATCAAATGCTACAATGTTGGAATTGTCTGTCACAAGTTTGAATAGAATTCAATTTAAAATTTAAATATAAATTAATTACTTAACAGTTCTAATTTATTACAGTTATTCATTATTTTAAAACATTTCTATTGATTTTTTTTTTTTTAATTTATTGCGTGGTTTTTAACATATAAAATATATTATACGAATGCGAATCACGAATCTAATTTAAAAAATCCAAATAATATTTCAGAACAAAGACCGAATATGTTACACATATGTTATACATGTTACACATTTAAATTCCCATTTTATGAGATATTTGTTACGAACGCGTTCTAAGATATCAAATATTTAAGTATTAAAAAATTTAACCAAAGCTTAAACCTTAGCTAAGTTGACTAAGTTAAACCTTCTGCATAATTATTTTATGATTTTTAATACAATTTCATCTTTTCTACTTATTGAAAGACTGCAATTAGGGAGATTACTTGGTAATTTATTTAATTAATATTATTATTATTAAAAACTTTTACATAAAATAAAACTTATCTTGCTAACAATAAAAAAATTTCATTAAAAAAAAAAGGTTATTTTTTTTTTTTATATCATTCTAAAATTGTTTCTTTCATAAGTTTGATATTTCTATGCACTTAATTTTTGTATTACTTATACATTATGTTTTAATGCTTTTATTTTCTCATATATATATATAATTTGTAAAGAACAAACTCATTGCTAATAAAATGAAAAGTTCTTGGATTAGTTTTATTTAAAATGTATTTTTTTATTTAATTCAAAAAGGTAAAAAAAAGTTTTTAGGCTAATCTGAATCTAGGCAAAAGGCTACACACGACATTCTTAATAGACTTTATAATTTTTTTAAATTTTGTAACTGAAAGGGGATTTTTACTTTACTATATATAAAAAGTTAATAAGATTTTACTCACATTCTTGATCTGAATAAAATTTATATGCTTGTTTTGTAGAAATATAAATTTGTAGTTGCATATTGCCATCTTTAATCATAATAAGCTTTATACTTTGTAAATTTAATTAAACATTCCCAGATGCTAGAGTGATTTATTCTTGTGTTTTGTGTTTTTTCATTGTAGAAACGTTTCATAATATTTACAATCTGTTAATTTTAAAGTTTAACATTTCCTTTCTAACACGCTTACTAGTAATTATCTCTCCACATTTTCTTTTTATGTAAGGATTTTTAATATATTGATTGATATATATTTTTGTATTTATTGGGATAGAAAAAGATGATATTTCACTTTAAAGTCATCTGGAGGAAAACTAAACGAATACAATTAATTATTTAACACTAAATTAAGTCAAAATGTGATAATCAAATGGAAAAGGTGATTATTTGTTTAAAATTAAATGATATTTTGTATTTGAAGAAAACAAAATGGACTGCCAAGTAAACTAAAATGAACAATGCTCAGAGACATCGAAATGAAACTTTTACCATAATCGAATGCTCTCACCCATTCGGAACGAATTAATAGCCCGTTCATTTTCATTTGCCGGGATTTCTAATTAATAATTTGATATTGACGAGATATCACTGCTCGGATACTGTCGCTTTTAATGAGCTTCGACCAGCTCATAGTTGCTCATTCTCATATGGATCTTGTCCCTGCCATGTTGGTATCATGGTCCTATAGGCATAGCATTGTGCAGCAACATTGTCTATACAGAAATCGTGTCGAATCATTTGCATATGTTTAAAACACGGTTAAGCAACGTACACGCGGAATAGAATTGTTGCATCTTGTGAAATAAATAGCTTAGACAGTAGGTGGAACTGTCGAAGTATTCCAATTAGCATATTGTTAGATCCTGATTTGTGCAGCTTATTGATTTTGATTTAAATACTAAAATGTGCTTTGTCATTCTGTGTCAAATTATTATTATATTATATTGGTATCACATTGGAAATATAGTTAATTTTGCAAACACCATATAAGTATAGGTAAATATAGTAAGTAATTTAATTTAAAAGTAAAATAATTAATAAGTAGGTAAATAAATAAAAAAATTATTAAGTAGATAAATAAGTAATTTTGCAAAGAGTACATGTGTAGGTAAATAAGCACAATAATAAATAAGCAGGTAAATAAATAAAAATAAGTAATTTTGCAAACAGCATATAAGCGCAGGTCAATAAGTAATTTAAGGTAAATAAGTACAATAATTAATAAATATTTAAATAAGTAAAAACAAGTAATTTTGCAAACAACATATCAGTGTAGGTCAATAAGTAATTTAAGGTAAATAAGTACAATATGTAATATGTAAAAATATGCAGTTTTGCAAACAGCATGTAAGCATTGGTTAATAAGTAATTTAAGGTAAATAAGTACAATAAGTAATATGTAATTTTGCAAACAGCATATAAATATTCAACACTTTAAATGCTACAATTCTGTAATAGTCTGTCACAATTTTTCATATTAAATACTTTCCTAAATTCAATTTAGAACATTTAAACATAAACTTAGCAGTCCTAATTTATTTCCTATTCATTAGTTGAAAACATTTCTATTGATTTTTTTTAATTTATTGTGTGACTTTTAGGATATAAAAGGTATACGAATAATAATCACGAATTAAATTATAAAAAAGCAAATAAAATTTCAGAACAGAGACAGAATATGTTACACCGATATTACAATTAAATTCATATTTTTATCAGATATATGTTACGAACGCGTACTAAAATATAAAAATATAATATTAAAAAAATTTAACCAAAGTTTTTTTTTTTTTTTTTTTTTAATTATTAGTAATCAAATATTTCATTCAAAACCAATCTTTTTTAAAATTTACATTATTCTTTTCTTTAAACTACTGACATTGCCAATAATATACTAATATACTTTTGAGGAACATGCACATAAACTTATATTGATTGTATCGTTTAAAATATAAGAAAATGCAGCAAAAGATCAAGGAGATATATTCTACTAGATCAAATAAATAGTAGATATATCAAATATATAAGTATAACTGCTAGATCTATATAGTATACTAGATCAAAGTGATCATCATTGATAAACGTTGACAGTATTAATAAATAATTCTGTTTTGTATACATAAATAAAATAAATTAAAAATTTAACATTATGATTTTGAATATAAATAACCATGAAAAAGCGTTCATAACAGTCAATAGCAATTTAAACAAAATAAGACTGAGAAAGAAACTTCAGTTATATGAATGAAGAAAAAAGATATAAAATAAAAGGGTCATATAGTTCTCTAGGTTATTAATAACGATAAAAGATAGTTATAAGATAGTTATTTATAATGATAACCTTTCGGAAGACTGAACTGATAATTAATTTTCATCAATTTATATCTACTGTAGTATTAAGTTCGATATAAGTATTTTATATATGTAAAATTCCATGAATTTTAACTAAATATAATAGAAAAATAAAGTTTATTGTTTTCAGTATGTTTTTAAGTTAATATTTGTTTAAAATTCAATGTAATAAAATATTTGATATATTTTATTTCCTTAAAATTTTGTATAGTATCCGTTTCATTTCAGAATATAAATTGTTCGATTAATAATTATTATCTTTTTATTTTTGATTAATATTTTAAAGAAAATTAACTAAATATTTACTATTATTTAATTGTTTTATTAAAGCAATTATATTTATTATATTTATATATAAAAACGTTAGCAAACACTTATGTAAAAATGAATTCTATATTAATTCATTAATTATAAAATAATAATAGCATAAGAAATTCTTTATGTTTATTGCTTTTTGAAGTATCTGGATATTTAATCAACATTATTTAAATAATTTCTTTAAATTCAATAAATCTCTTTCATAAAAAAAAAAACATAACTGAATTTTCCAACTTTCGATAGCGAGGGGAAAAAAATCATTACACAATTAAATTTTATTACAGATTTAAAATTGCTTTTGACATCCAATTGCACTAAATTTGCCGAAGTTTCTCCCTTATTTCATTTTTATGTCGAAGTCGAATTTAAAGATTAAAAATATCTGTATTGAGGTTTATATGATGTTCTCCTTGAGTTGTAAAAATTTATTTATTATTCATTTATTAATTACAAAATATTAATAATAACATATGAAATTTTCATTATTATTTTATTATTAATAATTGTAAATAATTATTTTATATTTATTTTAATGATTAATAAATCTTACACAATTAAATTTTATTAAAGATTTAAAACTACTTTTGACGTCCAATTGCTCTAAAATCGCCAAAGTTTCTTCATTTCTTTTTTTGATGACTAAGTGGAATTTAAAGACGAAAGATGTATTTATTGAGATTTATAATAGATATTCCTTGAAATGTAAAAATGTATTCATTATTAATTTATTAATTACAAAATAATAATAATAATATAAGAACTTTTTTATGTTTATTTCTTTTGAAATTTTTTCTTTTCATTTAATCAACATTTTTCAAATAATTTCTTCAAAATTCAATAAATGTCTTTAATAAAAAACATAACTGCATTTTCCAACTTTCGACAGGCGAGGGAGATAAAAAAACATTACACAATTAAATTTTATTACAGATTTAAAATTACTTTTGACGTCCTATTGCTCTAAACTCGCCAAAGTTTCTCCCCTATTTCATTTTGATGACGAAGTCGAATTTAAGGACGAAAATATAAAGACTTTAAAAAAAAAAAAAAAAAAATTGAAGACGCTTATTCGAGTTTCCTGGCACGATATTGGAAGGGGACAGCCTAAAGGCATCCAATTTCTTCCTTTTCTTGATGGGTATATATCGCAATCACCTCATCTTAAGTGCAAAAAAAAAAATGATTCGGCATCAAGAATTATTTTGTTCTTCAGTGGCACTTTATCGGATTTTCTATAAGATCGTGTTTGATTTTATCTTATCACAATACTTCTTTTATTTAAGGATTTTTCCTTGATTAAATTGATGCTGTTAAATTGCATGTCGTTTTTATTTGATTAAAAGATTCAAATTAAAATAACATACTCTAGATTGTTGATTAAAATTTGACACATTGAGTTTCATTAGCAATAAAGGGTTCACTGTTTGATTACCTAATAATAAGATTAAAAATTTTTTTTAAAATCAGTCTGGTAATAGTACAATTATTTTATTATCCTTCTATTAAAAAGGGAAGATATTTTACAGTTTGATATTTAGATCCATATTAAATTTTATTATCAGTTCGTGTTTTATTTTTATTATTAGTTATTTTGAAAAATATATTATAAAATTTACTTCATATTTATGTCTGTTTTGGCCAAAGGCATATTTGGCAAAAGACGTTTAAAAGCACCATAAAATTAGTGTGTTTTGTTTATACAATAAAACAGTTCGACAATTTATTTATTTAAATAGCAAACTTAAAAAAAAAAAAAAAAAAAGAAATATACAAAAAGTGTATAAAAACAAAACCATATAAACGCAAACCACAATGGAGAACAAAAAAAAATGTTAAGAAAATACTTCTTTATAGCTTGGGGTTAAAAATCAAAACTAATTTTTTCAATTCAAAAAAAAAAAAAAAAATACGACATAGAATTGTTTTATATTTGTATTATTTTTATTTCTTTTCCAGAAATAAATTCCTCCAGACTTATTAAGAAGGACTGAGATTCAAAAATATGGCATTTCCAAAATCATTTGCTGTTGAACATTAGAAATGCAGCAGTGCAACTTTATAATTTAAAAGTCAAGTTTTAAAATCATTCTTGTTTATTTTATATTTATAAGAAATTAAGTTTTCCTACGCAAATTTATAATCGTGTTCTGTAATATTTTTGTTTCCTTTAGTATAAATCATTATTATAAATTATCATAATCAGTATCAGTAATTTTGATGTCCAATTGCTCTAAATTCGCCAAAGTTTCTCCCTTATTTCATTTTGATGTCGGAGTCGAATTTAAAAATGAAAAATGTATTTATTGAGATTTATATTATGTACTCCTTGAGATGTAAAAATTTATTCACCATTAATTTATTAATCATAAAATAATATATATTATATTTTATATGCTTATATTATATTTCATTATATAATATATTATATTTTAAATGCTTATTGCTTTTTGAAATATCTGAATATTTAATCAACATTCTTTAAATAATTTCTTAAAATTCAATAAATCTTTAGAAAAAACATGACTGAATTTTCCAACTTTCGACAGCGAGGAGAAAAACGCATTGCACAATTAAATTTTATTTCAGATTTAAAATTAATTTTGACGTCCAATTGCTCTAAACTCGCCAAAGTTTCTCCCCTGTTTCAATTTTGATGACGAAGTCGAATTTAAAGACGAAAGATTTATATTATGTATTCTTTGATATGTAAAAATGTATTAATTATTAATTTATTAATTATAAAATAATAATAATAATAATATATGAAATTTTTATTATTATTTAATAATTATTCTATTTATTAATAATTATTTTATAATTAATAAAATATACACAATTAAATTTTTATTACAGATTTAAAATTACTTTTGACATCCAATTGCTTTAAACTCACCAAAGTCTCTCTCCTTTATTTCATTTTGATGTCGAAGGGGAATTTAAAGAAGAAAAATTTATTCATTATTAATTCATTAATTAAAAAATAATAATAATATATGAAATTTTTATGCTTATTTGCCTTTTGAAATGTCTCAATATTTAATCAACATTTCTCAAATAATTTTTTAAAAATCTATAAATCTCTTTAATAAAAAAACATAACTGAATTTTCCAACTTTCGACAGCAAAAAAAAAAGCATTACACAATTAAATTTTATTACAGATTTAAAATTACTTTTGACGTCCAATTGCTGTAAACTCTCGCCAAAGTTTTTCCCCTACTTCATTTTGATGACGAAGTCGAATTTAAAGACGAAAATATAAAGACTTTAAAAAAAAATTGATGACGCTTATTTGAGTTTGCTGGCACGATATTGGAAGGGGACAGCCTGGAGGCATCTAATTTCTTCCTTTTCTTGATGGGTATATATCGCAATCACCTCATCTGAAGTGCAAAAAAAATCTCTCTGGCATCAAGAATTATTTTGTTCTTCGGTGGCACTTTATCGGATTTCCATAAGATTGTGTTTGATTTTATCTTATCACAAGACTTCTTTTATTTATGGATTTTCCCTTGATTAAATTGATGCTGTTAAATTACATGTCGCTTTTATTTGATTAAAAGATTCAAATTAAAATAACATACTCTAGATTGTTGATTAAAATTTGACACATTGAGTTTCATTAGCAATAACGGGTTCGCTGTTTGATTACCTAATAATAAGATAAAATATTTATTAAAAATCCAGTCTGATAATATTACAGTTATTTTATTATCATACTTTTGAAAAGGGAAGATATGGTTTGATTTTTAGATTCATATTAATTTTTATTATCAGTTCGTGTTTTATTTTTATTATTTGTTATTTAGAAAAATATATTATAAAAATTTATTTCCTTTTTATGTCTTATTTGTTTTGGACAACGGCATATTTGTCAAAAGACTTTTAAAAACGAAAAATAAAATTAGTGTGTTTTTTTTTATACAATGAAGCAGTTCGACAATTTATTTATTTAAATAGCAAACTTATAAAAAAGAACTGTACAAAAAATGTATAAAAACAAAGCCACAATGGAGAACAATAAAATAAATGTTAAGAAAATACTTCTTTATATCTTGGGGCTAAAAATCAAATCAACTAATTTTTCATTTCAAAAAACAAATAGTACAAATCATTTTTTTGTGTTTATATTATTTTCATTTCTTTTACAGAAGTAAATTCCCCCCAGCTTTATTAAGAAGAACTGAGATTCAAAAATATGGCATTTACAAAAAACCATTAACTTTTGAATATTACAAATGTAATAGTGCAATTTTATAACTTAAAAGAAGTTTTAAAATCATTCTGGTTTATTTTACATTTCTAAAAAATTATGTTTTTCTACGCGAAACTACAATCGTGCTCTATAATATTTTTGTTTCCTTTAGCATAAATCATTAATCGTTTATTTTGCATCATTTTATAAAGGAAATAATCATTAAATATTTAACTAAGTGATTAATTTATATTTTCTATCACAAAACTTTATTTGTAACAAAGGCTGAGCTGCCTTGAAGAACAGCTACGTTCGATTTTAGAACTGAAAAATCTTGTTACGAATTTTATGTTGTCTTTTGAATTTTCTTGTTTTATTTAGTTTAAATGATTAATCATTTATTTGTTGCATCATTTTATAAAGAAAGTAAAAGTTAAATATTTAACTAAGTGATTAATTCATATTTTATTTTCCATGAAACTATATTTGAAACAAAAGATGTTATTATGAAAAATGTTATTATGAAAATATTTATTTAAATCCAACTGATAATGTTGTTATTTTATTATCATGCTATAGAAATGGGAAATAATCTGGATTGATTTTTAGATCCAAATTAATTTTTGTTATCAATTTGTGTTTTATTTTTATTATTAGTTATTTAGAAAAACATATTATAAAAATTTATTTCCTTTTATGTCTGATTTCTTTTGACCTAAGGCATATTTGTCAAAAGACGTTTAAAAGCATCATAAAAAGTGTGTTTTGTTTATATAATAAAGCAGTTCGGCAATTTATTTATTTAAATAGCAAACTTCTAAAAAAGAAATATACAAAAAGTGCATAAATACAAAAACCACAATGGAGTACAATAAAAAATAAATGTTAAGAAAATACTTCTTTATAGCTTGGGGATACAAATCAAAATTATTTTTCATTTCAAAAACCAAATACTACAAATTATTGTTTTATGTTTATATTTTTTCATTTCTTTTACAGAAATAAATTCCCTCCAGCTTTATTAAGAAGGACTGAGATTCAAAAATATGGCATTTTACAAAAACATTTACTTTTGAACATTACAAATGCAATAGTGCAACTTTATAATTTAAATGTAGTTTTAAAATCGTTCTTATTTATTTCACAATTCTTAAAAATTAAGTTTTTAGGCAAATTTATAATCATGTTCTACAAAATTTTTGTTTTTATTTAGTTTAAATCGTTAATCATTTATTTGTTGCATCATTTTATAAAGAAAACAAATGTTAAATATTTAAACAAGTGATTAGTTCATATTTTTTTATCATGAAACTATATTTGTAACAGAAAACTGGGCTGAAGAACATCACGTTGGATTTTAGAGCTAAAAAATCTTGTTATAAATTTTTTTTTTTTTTTAATTTTTTTTTTTTTATTTAATTTAAATCTTTAATCAATTATTTGTTGCGACATTTTATAAAGAAAACAAATGTTAATTATTTAACTAAGTGATTAATTCATACTTTATTTTCCATTAAACTATATTTGTAACAAAAGGCTGAGCTGTCTTGAAGAACAGCATGTTGGATTTTAAAACTGAAAAATATTACGAAAAAATTTATTAAATCAAGCTGATAATATTTTTATTTTATTATCATCCTATTATAAAGGACAGAATTCTCATGGTTTGATTTTTGGATCCAAATGAATTTTTATTATTAATTTATATTTTATTTTTATTATTAGTTTTTTTAGAAAAACATATATGTCTTTTTTATGTCTTATTTCTTTTGATCGAAGGCATATTTGTCAAAAGACGTTTAAAAGCATCATGAAATTAGTGTGTTTTGTTTATGCTTTTAAACAGTTCGACCATTTATTTATTTAAATAGCAAGCTAAAAAAAAGAAATATACAAAAAGTGTATAAAAGAAATAGCATAAAAACAAAAACCACAATGGGGAACAAAAAAATAAATGTTAAGAAAATAATGCTTTCTTTATAGCTTGGGGATAAAAATCGAAACTAATTTTTCACTTCAAAAAACAAATACTACAAATCTTTGTTTTATGCTTATATTATTTTCATCTTTTTTGGCATAAATAAATTCCCCCGGCTTTATTAAGAAGGACTGAGATTCAAAAATATGGCATTTGCAAAACCATTTACTTTTGAGCATTACAAATGCAGTGTTAAAATCATTGCTGTTTTATTTCACATTTCTAAAAATACGTAAAATAACAGTTTTTCTACGTAAATAACAGTGTTGTACAATATTTTTGTTTCATTTAGTCTAAATCATTAATCATTTATTTATTGCATCATTTTTATAAAGAAAACAAACATTAAATATTTAACTAAGTGATTAATTTTACTTTTTATCAAGAAAATTTATTTGTAACAAAAAGGCTTAACGGTCTTGAAGAACAGCATGTTGGATTTTAGAACTGAAAAATCTTATTACAAAAAAATTTATTAAAATGAAACTGTTATTATTGTAATTTTATTACAATCCTATTGAAAAGGACAAATTTCTTATGGTTTGATTTTTGATCCAAATGAATTTTTATTATTAGTTTGTATTTTATTTTTATTATTAGTTTTTTTAGAAAAACATAAAAAAATTTATTTCCTTTTTATGTCTTATTTCTTTTGACCAGAGGCATATTTGTCAAAAGAAGTTTAAAAACACCACAAAATTAGTGTGTTTTGTTTATACAATAAAACAGTTCGACAATTTATTTATTGAAACAGCAAACTTAAAAAAAAAGAAATATACAAAAAGTGTATAAAAGCAGAAGTATAAAACAAAAACCACACTGGAGAACAACAAAAAAAATAATGTTAAGAAAATACTTCTTAATAGCTCGGGGATAAAAATCAAAACTAATTTTTCATTTCAAAAACAAATACTACAAATCGGTGTTTTATGTTTACAATATTTTCATTTTTTTACAGAAATAAATTCCCTCCAGCTTTATTAAAAAGCACTGAGATTCTGAAATATGGCATTTACAAAAACATTAACTTTGTACATTACAAATGCAGTAGTGCAACTTTATGATTTAAAAATAGTTTTAAAATCATTCTTGTTTATTTTATATTTTAAAAAAGGTAATACGCAGGGGAAGAATTCTTACCTTTAAATCTTAACTAATTCTTTTTTAACTAATTCTTACCTTCTAACCGTAAGAATTCTTCTTACGCTTAGAAGGTTCTACGCAAATCTATAATCGTGTTCTACACTATATTTGTTCTTAATTTAAATCATTAATTGGTATTACGTATTAACGGTACCTTGGCGACAGACTTGGCGGTTTTTAAGTGTCGCCAATCTAAAAGCTACTAAGGTTACCAAACCAATAGAATAGATTGGCGCCACTTAAAACCGCCAAATCTGTAGCTGCGGTTGGCGGGTGTTCTTTATTGGCGCAACTGTCGCCAAGGTACCGTTAATACGTAAGTACCCATTAATTATTTATTTGTTGCATCATTTTATAAAAGTAAACAAATGTTAAATATTTAACTAAGTGATTAGTTCATTTTTTTTTTTTCATGAAACTATATTTGTAACAAAAAGCAGAGCTGAAGAACAGCACGTTGGATTTTAGAATTAAAAACTCTTATTATTATTATTTTTTTTTCTTTTTTTGAATATTTTTGTTTATTTAGTTTAAATCATTAATCCCTTTAATTGCTATATCACTTTGCGATGAAACAATTGTTAAATATTTAACTAAATGTTTAATTCATATGTTTTTATTATGAAGCTACATTTGTAACAAAAAGGTGAGCTGTGCTGATGAACAACAAAGTGAATTTTAGAACTGAAAAATCTTGTTTTTTTTTTTTTTTTTTTTTTTTTTCGTTTTTTGACTATTGGTGCTTGATTTAGTTTAAATCATTAATCATTTATTCGTTGCATCATTTTATAAAGAAAAAACAAATGTTTAATATATAACTAAGTGATTAATTCATATTTTTGTATCACGAAACCAAACCTGAAACGAAAGTTTTCTGTCCTGAAAAACAGTAGGTAGGATTTTAGAACTAAAAACTCTATTTATCATTTTTTTTAAATATTTTTGTTTCATTTAGTTTAAATTATTAATCATTTATTTATTGCGTCATTTTATAAAGAAACAAATGTTAAATATTTAACAAAATTATTAGTTAATATATTTTTTTTCATGAAACTATATTTGTAACAAAAAATTGAGCTGTCCTGAAGAACAGCACGTGAGATTTTTAGAGCTGAAAAATCTTGTTACGAATTCCATTCAGCGATGAAGAAACCGAAGGCTTCTGTGCTGTTGCTAAGATAAATTTGTAGGTCAGAAAAGTTGTCAATTCAGGAAGAAAGAAGAGAACAGAAAATAGAGGAAAGAGGAAACAGAAAATATGTATTGTCTTAATGCAATTCATGTGTATATTTATTCCTCAATGTGGTAAGAATGCAATGTAGCATTTCCCCTATTAAACCCTGAGTAACACTGCATTTGCTACAAATATGCCATTTTAGTCGTGATGACCTCAGGTTAAGCGCCAAGCATTTAAAATAACGTTTTTAAGAATACAGAAGTGTCAGTAAAATCTTATTAACTTTTTAATAGGGTAAAATAAAAAATCCCTTTCAGTTACAAAACTTTAATAAATTATAATGTTGATTAAGAATGTCGTGTAGAATCCTTCTGGCTAGATTCTGATTAGCTTCAAAGAGTTTTTACTTTTTTTGACTTAAATCAAAAATTACTTTTTAAATAAGATTAATCCAAGCACTTTTCATTTTGTTAGCAAATATGTTAATAAATTTTAAAATTAAATGTTTTCTGTATGAATTCTTCATCATAATTTGCTCTTTTTTTTTTTTCTTATCCCACTTGGCAGACAGCAACATCTAGACCAAGTCCAAGAACCCCCGTGATCTCATGGATAGAGGGAAAGGGGGCAGCTTCTCTGTGTGATGGAGCATCCGTAGGTAGAAGTCTGACTCTGACTCCATGACGCTGAAAAATGAAAGCAGTGCTTTCCGAGAGGATTTTTAGGGGAACTACCCGCATTTGCGTATCGTATGGGAGATCTGGAAAACTCCCACCAGATAGTCTGACTAATGAGACAAGATGCTGAACATCACAAATGTCATTGAATCGCCACGTTTTTTGAAACAATGTCTAAAACAAAGCCACCAGAGCATTGAACCTCTGTCCTTACTAATAGTATTAATGATGTCATAATAATTAGTATTGCATGGTATTTTAATATTTTTTGTCATTTATATTAATAATTGATCTTCAAAGAAAATATTGCCAGAAGTATGCATATTGCATGTATTTTACTTTTATGTTACTTTTTTTTCATTTTAACTGTAATTGTTTCAATTACATGAAAATTTTATTAGAATTTCTATTGATATTATACATTTTCAAAAATTAATAATTATGTTAATATATTTTCCCAACATTAACATTATCTTATTTCAAGAGCAAAATACAAAATATTCAAAAAAAAAAAATGATAAATATAACTGGAAGTTCTTGAATTAAAAAAAAAATACATATTTGATCCCGTTGTTACTGAGCCACAAGTCAGGCGCATTGTTCTTTTTACCATTAAGATCAATTATAAACAAATCTCATAAAACTCTCAAAAACTCAGTTTTTCTGCATAAACTTCAAGACTATTACTTTTAATATTAATTCTAAATTATTAATTAAACCATTTTATATAAAAAAAAAAGCAATTACTTAATTAAATGATTTATTTTTTATGAAACAAAAACATTTGCAACATTTATTCTCTTACAAAAGGCTGTTTTTTTTGATGACCTATGAATCTCATCTACCAAAGAAGAAAGAAAACAACAAAGATTTTATGAGTGACAGCACCAAAAAAAGAAGAAATCACAATGCATTAGGTTAAGATTTCTTGGAAGCCAAAATATAAGTATCAATGTCTCCAATATCTCGGCCCGATCAGGTGCCATAGAAGATCCTCCGTCAAGAAGAGGAGATGTAGAGGAGATGGTGCTTCATTCGAGAGGATATAGGGCTCTTGTTTTTTTGGTGTACTCGAACATGAACTGAATCTGAAATGAAAGGTTACATTTATTTCTGAAGTAAATCACCTTCATGGTTCTCTACGATATGAAAGGAAAAAGGGTTAGTGTCTTTATGCATAGCTTTTCTTATTTATTTAATAACATATATGAATATATATATATTGATGTATTTATATTGACAGTATTAAAGAATTTCATTAAATATTCCTTACATAATATTATCAAATTCAAATTTTAAACGAAAAATTTAACTAAATATTACATTATCATTCACTTTTTGAAATTTTCTAAAAAAAATTATTAGGAGTGAGTTTAAGTTTTGAATTTTTAGTGTTAATTACATTTAACGTTTTAACATCTTAAATGGGTTTCAATATTAATGGTGAATTTGAATATATTATATTGTGACAGGGTTTATAATCCATTTTATTAAATTTAAAAATTTTAAAAACGATTAAATGAAAAAAATAACAAAAGTCTTATATCGACATAATTATTGCATGCATTTCAAGAATTAGTTCATTTATAGCAGTAATTCAACTTTTTAAATATATACCAACACATTGCGGTTTGCGCATCTAAGACAACCTCTATCTCAAAACCGATTTTTAAAAAGTATACTTAGAGGAAATTATTAATTACAATTGCATATATTCTAATAGAACAAATATAAATATATAAAATATAAAAACAAATATATATATTTTATAACAAATATTCCTTGACAGCCATAAATATTGTAGCCTTTAAAGATAATATACTTTTGATGAATATTTTGACTAAAGTTTAGATCACTCTCTTATTTTAAAATTGAATTTTTTTGTGTCAACTTTAAATCGCGTTTTGCATCGTTCTTATAACAATTAAGATCAATTATAAACTAATCGCATAAACTTCTCAGAAACTCAGTTTTTCTGTATAAACTTCACGACTATTACATATTATTAATTTCAAATTAACATTCATTTCATCATTTTATAAAAAAAACCCAATTAATTTATTAAATTATTACTTTATTAAATTAAATTATTATTTATTTTTTATGAAAAAAACATTTGCAACATATAATATCTCACAAAATGTTATTTTTTATGACCTCTGAATGTCATCTACTAAAGTAGAAAGAAGACAACAAAGATTTTATGAGTGACAGCGCCAAAAAGAAGAAATCACGATGCATTAGGTTAAGATTTCTTGGAAGCCAAAATGTAAGTATCAGTTGTCTCCAATATCTCGGCCGATCAGGTGCCACGAAAAAGATCCTCCGTCAAGATAATCGCCCATGTTTTGATGTAGAGGAGATGGTGCTTCATCCGCGAGGATATAGGGCTCTTGTATTTTTGGTGTACTCGAACATGAACTGAATCTGAAATGAAAGGCTACATTTATTTCTGAAGTAAATCACATTTATGGTTGTGATATGAAAGGGAAAAAGGGTTAGTGTCTTTATGCATAGCTTTCTTGTTTATTTAATAACATACGAATAAATGTATATATTTATATTGATGTATTTATAATAACAGAAATGATCTCACTAAATATTCATTATATAATACTTTCAAAACTCAAATTTCAAATGAACAAGTAATTAAATATTATATTTTCATTAACACATTGAAATTTTCTAAAAAAAATTTATTAAGAGTGAGTTTGAGTTTCAAATTTTAAACGTTAATAACATTTTAACTTTTAACATCTTAAATGGGTTTCAATATTGATGGTGAATTGATTATATTATAATGTGACAATATTTATAAACCATTGCATTAAATTTGAAAGTTTAAAAATTGTTTAAGTCGAAAAAATAACAAAACGTACAAAAATTTTATAATGATACAATCAATGCATGCATATCAAGAATCTTTTCATTTTTAAAAATAATTCAACTTTTTAAATGTATATTTTAATATATATATGTTGTGGTTTGCACACCTAAATCAATCTCAATCTCAAAATCGATTTTAAAAAAAAAAAATAATTTTACAGGAAGTTATTATAATTACTATTGCATAGCACTTAAAAATTTAATTATTTATACTAATAATAGGAACTTCTAAGAAAAAGTGTTGCCAAATGATTGTATATTAAATTGCATGTTACTTTTGCATTGGTTTTTTTATTCTGACTGTAATTGTTTCAGTTATCAATATTTTATTATAATATCTGTTGGAATTATTTCCAAAATTTAATATTATGTTGTTATACATTTTCAAAAATTAACATTATGTTATTTCAAGAGCACAATAAAAACTATTTTCAAAATATTCATTGGAAAAAATGATAAATATAAATTTAGAATTATTATTTAGTAAGGTAAAAATCAATATTTTAATATACCACATATTAATGTAATAGTAGTATTTCAACACACTGATCCCTTTTTATGTTTCAACATAATGTTGTTATTGAATGTGATCTGTGATATTGCCGAAAATGGAAAGCTAACAAATAAAAAAAAAACTAAAATTTATGAAACTTAGTTTGTGATCTGTCTTTTAGAATTTTCAACTCTTGAAAGGTTGTAAAAACTGCATTAATATTTACAAAAATCTTGAAGAATTCAAAATACCTTGATGTCCCAAGGAAATAAATTTTTCTGCTGAGCCCAAATTGGTAGTTGAATAATTTCCTTAGTAAATAGAAAACTATGTCTGCGTTACAATTTTTGTAAGTGATTTTATTAGGTTGTAAACTTAATTCATGGTGTTTTTTTACGTAACGAAATCTATTACTAAATAGATAAGATTGATAACTATTTTATGTCAAACAAGTTTTTATTAAGGCTTCAATTTTAACATTCGCCACTGCATAGACAAGCGAGAAACATATTTTTTTTTTAGTTTTAAACAAGTCTAATGTTGTACCGCAAAAAAAAAGTAAATTTCCAAAAAGTTTTAATTTTCTGTTATAATTGTCAAGAAAGTGCGGATGAAGAGAAAATATACAGATAAACCAATACCAGCTGAAAATATTTGTCAAAATTTTTAAATAATTCAAAGACAACTGGGATTTTGACATTGAAGATTAAGCACTCGGGTCATATGGATAAAATCCTAAGCTGTTAAAAACCTCTGAAATCATGAAAAGTGGACGTTATTAACTGTAATTAATGTGTTTGAATCTAGCACTGATATAAAAAATGGAAACAGTAAACGGGGAAATACACGAGACAGACATTTTTTAACATGCAATGTTTGCAAAATGTTAGAAAGCAAAGTTAAAAACAATTAGGAATGGCTTCGATTTCAAGTCTATTTCCGCCGAAATGTTCTCCAGACATTTTTCCTTCTGATTACTATTTTCGATCTCTGATGCATGGCCGACTACTACACGTCACCACATCACTGCGCCTACAGCTGAGTTGCCCCTATACAGTTTGATAATGATTTGGGTGAAATTGAATGGATACACGATTAAGGCGGGAAAATTGTGCAAAATTCATTTTTGAGGTAAAGAAGCTGAACAATGAGGAAAATTTTTATAAAATAGAGAATAACAAAAAATTAAAATTAAAAAAGGGGGAAATATGAAATGAGAGAATATATAAAAAATAGATAAATACATAAGGTAAATTATTAGAAAAATTTAAAAGCAATGTAATACAATAAAACCACATTGAGACTATGCAAATCAGAGAGCTGAAGGAATATCCATCAAAGCAACTATACAAATTAGAAGAGGAGTAACAGGACAATACAATCATTAGCTGCAAAATTAGAAATAATGGAAATATAAAAGGCAGGATCTTATATAAGAGATAATAAGCAAAGTAAGCATAACTAAATAATTGGTATTCACATAAAAATATTAGGAATATGCAAATTAAAATATGTATGAAATGATGCATTGCCTGTCTGAGCAACATTCCATTCATTTGAAAAAGTTATCTCAATACAAGAAGAAGTTAGTTTGGGAATATACAAGTCCTTCTTTCGCGAGGAGTTCGTTTTTTTCCAGAAAGAAAAAAAGTAGCTTCCAGTGGTGATCGATATTTTGATTGATCTATTAATTAATTTTTTAATGAAAAATTCTTTTTTGAAGGAAACCCCTCATGAGTAATATTCATCTGCCTAATTGAACTTGATTAATGTAATATAATGTTAACTTCTGCCTTCCTGATTGGTATATTTTGACAATTACTGAACCATCTCACATTTTTTTAATATAATGGTAAACATTTTTTTCGTGTTTCAAAGAAATAATCTGTACTATTATGTAATTAAAAATACAATCATTTATGCTATATTTTAAGTAAATTTTACGATGTATGACATTATGAAAGTGCATAGAAACTATAATGGAAAAAGTAGCTTCCAACGATGGTGGATACGTTGATTAACTATTAATTATTTTTTAATGAAAATTTTTTATTTTGAAGTAAACATCTAAGTACTGAATCTAATAATTTTATGTGTTAAACTTGGTTAATATAATTTTTTAATTCCTAGATTGGCAGCTAAAATAATTGTTTCACATTTTTTTAATATAGTGAAAAACATTTGCTTCGTGTTTCGAGAAACAATATGCACTATTATATAATCCAAAATATAAACATTCACTTATGATATATTTTAAGTAGCGTTTACGATGTGTGACATTATGAAAGTGCATAGAACCACGGACTTTCTCATTATTAATTTTATTCCATTGAAAAAAATATTTTTCTCTTTGACAAATAAAAATTCATCAACCCATTTTTCATTTGAACTTTTAATCCTTATTACACTCAATTTAGATTTAAAAACAATTCATAAGACAGAAAAATTAAATTTAAAGTTATTAAACTTTTAATACTTATTTTACAAAATAAAAAGTTTCATACATTTTAAAATTTTACAACGATAAGACAATGGTTTTGTTGAAAAAGAAATATTAAAAAAAATTCGAGAAAAGGAATAAAAAAATTAAGAAAAAAAGCACTTAAAACAATTCACAAAACTCATTTGTTTTCATCATTTTTAAAATTTACATAAGACGTCCTTTCTAATTAAATTAAACTTAAATTTGTATTTGCTGAAATATGAATTAAATTTATTCAAATTTTTCAGAATATTTTTTAAGTCAATGTAGTAGCTTTATATAAAGCCACTTATAGGGAGAAAATAGGTGAAATTAAATAACTAGTCAAACAAAGAATTCAATTTTATCAAAAGGATAATTTTGATTCTCAAACAAATTTTGCTGTAAAAAATATTTTTTATGTATTAAGAATTTTGAAGCCAAAATTTAATATTAATTTACTTAAATTTTTCCTTACTCTGATACTATTTTTTAACTATCTAAGCATTATTTGATTAAGAATATTATCATTTTAAAATCTATATTTGTTTCTAAATGTTTTTAATTTAAAAAATTATCTTAAAAAAGTTCAGCTGACTTAGGCTGTAAACGAATGACTTATTTGAACAACGTAAAATTTTTCTGTCTTGAATTTTTATACAAGTTTAGTATAAAATAAATATTTAATTAAATTTAAGTTTAATATTAAATATCCTTGATAAAATCATTTATCAATACAAATGAATTAAATTTTAAATTTTTCAAATTCAACAATTAAATTAATTTTTGTCATTAAAAAGATTGACTAAAAATAATAATTTAAAATAAAAAGGATTATTAAAATATTCAAATATGCTATATAAAAATACTTCCTTTATCAATTAAAATTTTTTTTTTTATTTTGATTAATGAAAAATGTACCAATAAAAACATATTAAGATTTCTGGTATATTGCATAAATTTAACAAAAAAAAAAACTCAAGAAAATTTCAGTATTAAAATATGAATCAATCATTCTCGAAAATCTCTAAGATAAAGAAAAAAATATTGAGAAAATAAATATTTCTTTTCTGGTGAAGTAAAAGAATATGAAATTAAGTTTTAGTTTCTCCTTTATTTTCACACAGAAGACTTAAATTTGATTACATTTAACCATTTAAGAAAAGTGACGGCCCAAATATTTCATATTTATGAACTTTATTATAATACATTTAACTTTTTTGAATTTTAGTTCCTATAAATACAGTCGTTATATTTAGTTTATAGTTTAGTTTTCTTTTTTGAATTTTTTTTCCCAACTTCCCATTTTAAATTTTTATTTTTTAAAAGTCAGCCCTACCCAAATCAGTTTCAGTATCATTCTAATTGATGAAATATCTATCAATAAAATATATTCTTTATTAATTTACTAGTAATCTGAGCCAATTCTCTTCTTTCAAATCACCCTAAATGTATCTTAATT
>BPLR01021349.1:0-31535 GCA_021605095.1 Caerostris extrusa
ATAACTTAATCCACTATGAAACCTACGATTCCCCAGACATTCTTATCACGCATAACACTCGTCTGCAACGAAAATCAAATATTTAAAATAATCTCTTTGAAAACATATCTAAAACGTGAATCACCTTTGTCACATCTTCTTACATTGTTACATAAATAAAAAGAAAGCATTTTCGCTTATAGAAAACCCTATCATGATTATTTTATATTCCCCTTTCCAACATAATTGAATAACCTGCGAAATGGCGGCGAGAATTACCGATCTACCATTTCGTTATCGCAGACGGTGATTCAAACTGACATGTGTGAATAAAAACTGTTAGAAAAGGGTTCATATCGGAAGAAGGTAAAAATAAAATAATAAAAAAATAAAAAAGTATTTAAAGGAGATAAATGATTAGAGGGGTGGGGCAACTTGATGTGGGAGGTTGGAGCCATTCATCTGGGAACAGAAACGAAATGATTTTTTTTATCAGCATTTCTTTTTTTATTTCTTGCAGCACTGAGTTATCAATAGATAAAAACATAGTACAACTGCTGCTGCTGCATGTCATGTGACCGTTTGGGTTTGTGTGAAAACAGTGAGGATGAATCAGGGCTAGTGGCATTTAACACAATGATTTGTGCCTGGAATGTTTACAAGATCAGGAAATGGTTTTTGACCTATGAGCAACGTATTTGGTGCGTGATGTGTTGTTGTGCTATGGTTTTTGTAAAGTCGCCCGTTAAAAGATTATTTATGAGGTGAAGTTGTAGTGATAGATGGATTGTAAGTTTCCATGTGTACTTCTTATGGCGTGTTTATGTTATTTGCATTGCTTTTTAACTATATAGTTTAAAGCATACCATAGACTTCACATTCTTCAAAATATAGCTTCAGTTCAGTGTTTGATGAATAAAATATTTTATTTATATCTAGAATCAGTTCGGTATGAAGTTTTTTTATAGCGTAATTTAAATCGGCAAGTTTATATATAAATTACCCCTCTGCTAGAGCAAAAATGTTTCTATCAAAATTCACTAAAGGAAATAGTGGAAAATTTAAAAAGACATGAAGGCTAATTTTTATTAAGTACTAATGTGCAAATCTGTGAACAGTTATTTACTTGAATAATGTTACGTCTTATTAATCTATTATCAATATATTATTATCTTGTTGGTCTACTATCAATATATCTTGCTATCTACTATCAAATATTATTTCTTGCTAGTCTACTATCAAATATTATTTCTTGCTAGTATACTATTAAATATTATCTATAAAAAACTAACTTCAGTTCATGTTTATCTCTTAGAATCAGTTCGGTATGAAGTTCTTATATTATTAATTTAAATCCACAGGTTTATATGTAGATGAGCAGTGCTGGACCAATATATATCAATCAAAATTCTAGGAAGGAAATAATGGAAATTTAAAAGCACAAGAAAAGCTAATTTTAATAAGCCTAATGTTGTAAAATCGTGAACAGTTATTTGCTTGACTTATAAAATATTTCGTCTCGTTAGTCTACTATCAAATATTATAACTTAAATTGTTAACAAATTATTATAACTTGTTATGAAAAAATTCTTATTTTGGTACTTCCGTATTAAGGGTACCTTGGCGACAGTTACGCCAATAAAGAGCACACGCGCCAACTTAGCAGCTACAGATTTGGCGCCAATCTACATAAAATTTTGTTCCAAATAATAAAATATATATGAAACACTTCATTTAAAATCAAAAACGCTTTCAAAATATTTTTTTATTCAAATAATAAAGATTAGCGCCATAAAAACCGCCAAGTCTGTCGCCAATGTACCGTTAATACTGTAAGTACCCTTATTTTTTGTGAACATTTGATATTGTCTTTCTTTACTGATAGGCGATTTATTTTGCTATTACAAATTAAGGCGAATGGAAATGATATATTCAAATAAATTGTTTTTACAATATTTTTTTAAATGAATTCTTTAGTGCACCAAAGCACTTGAAATATCTTAATTATTTTTGATGCAGACAAACTAAAAGATTTTTATTCTTTATTAGAGAACAAACCTTAAATGGCTGATAAGTTATTTACTGTTTCTTCCATTAATGTTGCTGATAAATACAAAAAGTAGCATAATTCGGTCGAGAATCAATTTCTCACCACATAATTCTTATTTCTGTTGTTGATGGAGACGACGCGTGATATGGTGAGAATCCATTCTATGAAGTAAATGTAAAAGGGAATAGTACCAAAATCTATGGAATTTTTAAAAATATTCACAGATTTAACATTTCCTCTAAACATATTTTTTTATCTATTAAAGACTATTGTGTTGTTTGTTTGAGAATTCACTTATTTTCAAATATGTTGTTATATATTGTTGAAAAACTTTTTCCTCTTAAATCATCTGTAACTTGAAACATATTAGTATTTAACATTAACATATTAGTATTATTATTAATCATTGCGTTTTCTTGCTAACTTTAGCAGCATTTATTTTTCTATCAAAAGCTAACTATTAAAAAATATTGATACATTAGGTTCCTATTATCTAATATAGTGATTATTTCAATACATACATTATCTTATTTTACATACTTTTAGTATTCAGTTTCATCTTTAAGACACAAAAATTTAAAGTTCATCTATGAATCACAAATAAAACATTTAAATACAAATTTACTTAGGCGTTGTTTTTTAATTATAATACAATAGTAAATAAAGAATTACATCTTGAAAAATAAAAAAAAAATGAAAAAAATAAGATTTTGTCACAGTAAATAATTATAAATTTTTAACATAGATATTCTACAATTTATTAAATGTTTTATTTATGCACCAACATTTTAAAACTTCGGTTTAACCAATTAAAATTTTTTAATTATTACTATAGAATATCAATTTTTTTAATATCTTTAAACTATAAGAAAACGGTTTTATCAGAATTTTGCGGTAGGTTAATCCTGTTCATATTTATTGCTGAAGAAATAAAAATAATCTAAGTATATTACTCATTTCGATTGATTTCATTCGTAACCAATGGAATGATTTTCTAGACTTGGTCATTCTTTATCTGACTTCCTATCACCACAAAGAAAAGAATGAAGCTTTTAAGACAAATATTCGATAATTACTTGGTATTAGATCAATAATATCTTTTCTTCTTAAGAAATAGAACAAAAGTAAAAAAAAAGACTTTCTGATTAGGTAGTTGTCATAGATTTCCGAAACGAACACTAAATAAAAGCAAAAAATTTTATTTAATATGTATTGTAAATTTTATATTTAAGCAAATAAGCATATAAAACCATGAAATTTATTACTTTGGATGTATTTTTACTCTGTAGGGTAAGGTTTTTTTTTCTTTTACTGAGTATGATTGTCCGCCATATGGTCATGTTAGACCGGACCTACGGTTGGAAGAGTGGGTTCCGAACCACTACAAACTGTACATAAATTACAATCAATTAAATAAGTTTCAAATAATTCTATTTTTATGCGGTTGAACTATTTCTAAAAGTTATATTTTAAAAAATTCGAATAAAACGAACAATAGATTCAATTGTTGTTATTTGTTACTGTTTATCATCCATAGTTATTATTGTTTGCTATTGCTTATCATCCATTGTTATTTTTTATTGTTTATCATCCATTTTATTTTTGTTATTATCATCCATTGTTATTATTTTTTTATCATCCACTGTTATTATTTTTTGTTATTTTTTATCAATCATTGTTTTTTTTTGTTATTGTTTATCATCCATTGTTATTATTTATTATCATCTACTGTTATTATTTTTTTTGTTATTGTTTATCAATCATTGTTTTTTTTTCATTGTTTATCATCTATTGTTACTTTTTTTGTTAGTGCTTATCAATTATTGTTATTTTTGTTAGTGTTTATCATCCCATTGTTATTATTTTTGTAATTGTTTATTATTCATTGTTATTATTTTTGTTATTGTTTATCATTGTTTATTGTTGCAGTCGGTTATCAAATTTCGAGAATTTAGAATTTCATTTAAAAAAGAATGCAATTATACAAAATTTCAAAATTTCCTTGAATTACCTATTTTCCCCCATATACTTGGCTTGGTAAACTTGAGAATATATTGGGTAAAAAATATTTTGAATTCTTCATTTGCTTAAAAATTCTCATAAAAATAAGTTTATAAACATTTATGATTTAAATAAATTATATAACATGAAAATTGCATGCTTCCAAAATGGTTCGAATGATCTTTAACATTTAATGAGTGTATCAGATTACATTCATAAAAATGTTCGTCCTTTTCTACTTTATTGCTAAACCCTAGGGATCAGAGGAAGATTAAAAAACAGCATTTTTTTTATCCCCCGTCGAATATTTGTTTTTAATTAGTTCTGTTCAACATTGTGGTTTCGTACCACGCTTACAAAAAAGAGAAAAAATAATTAAATTACCGTAAAAAAATACAATAACTGAATTTCAAATAAATTTACACTGTGTAAAACTGCAATGTTTTTATCAAATAACATTCTTTGTTTTGCATTTATTTTTATTAAACAGTCAGTCTTGCACATTAAATCATTTTATTCTCTGATAAACAAATTCTGAGTTTGTTACATCATTTCACGTTATTATTCACATTAATTAAAAACATAAAAAAGTATTATTTTACCTATCAAGAGACTGGTATTTCAGCTCATTTGTTTTAATTCAAATAAATATTTTGGGTATTAAATATTTAAGAAACAATAACAAATATTTTAATAATTATTTGCTGTCTGTTTTAATTCTGCAAACAGAATGATTGGATAGATGATGTTTCTGGTTGAAATAACCGATTTAATTAGAAATAATAAATGAATGAAGAAATTGGAAATAGTTCCAGACAATAATTTATATACTATTCACGTGCCAAACTTTATGATTAATAATTTATGCTAATCAGAAAGCACGAATATACATAATTGGCCGGAATTAAATTTAAACATTCATATGCTTTATTTTAATGAAAAGAAATATATTTTTGCAAATGAAATAAAGAAAATTGGGTTGATTGTTAATAATTATTTTTGAAATAGATTGTAATTGAGTACTAAATGTGAGAATTAATAAATTCTTTACTTTTATTATTTAATTCAATATTTTTTCAATATATTTTTCTTCAATTCATTTTTAATTTATTATAATTCATATAACATCAACTAAAATTATATAATTATAATCCCATTATAATATTGATTTATCTATATTTTTATTTGTCAATTATATCCCATTCTAATAAATAAGGAAAATTATATTTTTCCATCCAAAATATTATCATTCATTTCTTTCACAAACTTGAAAATGTACAGTTTTTAAAAGTTATTAAATGTTCTTTACAAAAAAATAATAATAACTGTCATTTTTATTGCATTTTTTATTTTATTTTTTATAATGTTTAGTTTTTAAATTTTTAAAATATATTGTACTAAAACATTTAAATAAAAACAGCAATAATAAAATAATTCTTTTGACATTTATTTATAACATTCAAATTATAAATATTATAAATATATTTAACTGATTGCAATAATTCAAACCATAGAAGCAAATTTATAAAGATCATTAAATTATACACTTTAACAAACTCTTTCTTTACATTTGTTTTAAATGTTGAGTTATATAAATACTTAAATGTTTTATATTATTAATCTTATTGAAAATAAGCTGTTAATTTTTATCAAATAACATTCTTTGTTTTTCATTTTTTTAATTAAATATACCTGCTGTCTTGAACCTTAAATTATTTTATTCTTCTAGAAAAGAAATTTGAATTTTTGCATCATTTTACGTTATTATTCACAATTTAAAAAAAACAAATTCTTTTAACTACCAAGATACTGGTATTTCAGTTAATTTACTTTAAATCAAATAAATATTTGTAATTTTTAAATATTTAAAAAATAGCTCATGCAATAAATATAGTTCCAGACAATAATTTATATACTATTAATATGCCAAACATTATGATTAATAGTTTATGTTAATCAGAACGCACGAATATACATAATTAGCTAGAATTAAATTTAACCATTCAGATGATTTATTTTAATGAAAAGAAATGTATTTTTGCAAATAAAATAAAACCAAATTTACTTGATTGCTAATAATTGTTTTGTTAATAGATTGCATTAGATATTAAATAAATGAATCAACTAATTCTTTACTTTTATTATTTAATTAAATATTTTTTTCTCTTCATATTCATATATAATTTTTAACAATGCATATAACATCAATTAAAATTATGCAACTATTATAATAGCTTTATAATATTGGGTTATCTATATTTTTATTTGTCAATGATATTTCATTCTAATAAATAAGGAATAATTATAATTTTCCAATCAAAATAGTATTGTTTATTTCATTCATCAAATAGAAAATGTATAGTTTTTAAAAGTTAATAAATGTTCTTTATAAAAAAAATTAAAAATTAAATTAATCAATTAAAAAGTTTTAATCAATTAATAAAAAATTTAATCAATTTAATTAAATTTTTAAAAAAAATTTGCATTTTTATTTATATTTTTATAAAGTTTAGTTTTAAATTTTTAAAATATATTGTATTAAAATTTTTAAATGTATTGTATTATTAAATAGAAAAAGCAATAATAAAATAATTATTTTGAGATTTAATTATAAAATCAAAATTATAAATATTATAAATATTTTGAATTAATTGTAATAATTCGAATCACAGAAGAAAATTTATAAAAATCATTAAATTATAAACTTTAACAAACTCTTTCTTTTTATTTTTTTTTTTTTTAAATTTTGAGTTATATAAATACTTAAAAAGTTTTATATTATAATACTTATTGAAAAATAGGTTATTAATTTTTATGAAATAACATTCTTTGTTATTCATTTATTTTATTAAATATACCTGGTGTCTTTGCACATTAAATCATTTTATTCTCTAGAAAATAAATTCTGAATTTGTTGCATCATTTTACGTTGTTATTAAAAATAATTTAAAATATAAAAAAGTATTATTTTCACTATCAAGAGATAAATATTTCAGATAAAGTTTTAATTCAAATAAATATTTGTTATTATTAAATATTTAAGAAAGGACTCATTAAGCAAATAGTTTAATAATTATTTGTTATCTGTTCTAGTTTTTACCAGAAAGATTGATTAAATGATGTTTCTTGTTGAAATACCCGATTTAATTAGTATAATAAATGATTGAAGAAATTGGAAATAGTTCCAGACAATAATTTATATACTATTCATATGTCAAACTTTATGATTAATAATTTATATTAAACAGAACTATTATACATAATTGGGCGGAATTGAATTTATTAATTCAGTCATTTAATACTCAATACAATGTATTACAAAAATAATTATTAACAATCAAGCCAATTTCGTTTGCAAAAATACATTTATTTCCATTAAAATAAAGCTTATGAATGGTTAAATTCAATTTTATTACTGAATTAAATATTTGTGCTCTTCATATTCATATATAATTTATTATAATGTATATAAACATCAATTTTTAATAGAAAATAATAAAATTATAATTTTGGATTAGCGGTTTTTTCGCTGATATACCATACTAATAAATGGCGGATAATTATAATTTTCCAACGAAGATATAATCATATACTTCTTTCACATAGTTGAACATTCCTAATTTTTAAAAGTTATTCAATGTCTTTTACAAAAAAAAGTTAACCGCCTTTTTTATATTTTTTATTATGTTTAGTTTTAAATTTTAAATTATATGGTACTAAACATGTAAATAAAAAAGAAAGTAATAATAAAAATAATTCTTTTAACATTTTAAAACATTCAAATTATAAATATTTTGAATTTTTGTAATAAATCATATCACAGAAGAACATTTATAAAGATCATTAGATTATAAAAAATTTTTTTCATTACATTTTGTTTAAAACAAATTTTTGAATTGTATGAATACTTAAATTTTTTTATTATTAATCTTATTAAAAAAATAAGTATATTCCATATATATATATATATACACAGAATATGTCATTATATAAAGATTTATCGATTGACAATGATTACCAGCACATCATATTCAGAAAATGAAGTAAAATTTAGAATAATAAATGTAACAGGATTTTCAATTCGAGGATGTTCAAAAGGTTGCTAAAAATTTTACAAGTATTAAACTGATCTTAATTGCATTAGAAAATTTATAAAACTATTCAAATACGTAAGAAATTCTCTGAATGAATAGCAAATAAACCGAATCATAAAATTTCAAAATCGATTCTTTAACTTCATTATGAAATTCTATGATTGATTTTATTTTATTTTCATTTATAGAAAGGATTAATATAAAAACTATGATAAACAAGCATTTAATTTGCATAGAGCCATGCAAAAATCCTCTTCACTTATGTTGAAAGAAGTTCTGCAAGGAATCGAATATCGTTGAATAAGAAATTGGTAACTAGAAATTTATTTAATATTACGTTTAACGCATATTTGACATCCCTAACTAAAAAATGAAATACCACATATTTTTTTTATAAATTGAAGGAACTTGACTCATAAACGGAACTGAACCCTGACTTAATTCAATCATTAGAGATATTATTTTAAATTTCTATAAGCATAATTGGAGCATTACTTCAGGACTTAGTTAAAATGTTCATTTTATTCATCTAATTCATTTTACTCATATTAATGTAGAAATTTATTTACAAATAGATCAACAGGGGTAATGAATATTTCTTTTATAGAGTTCAAGTATAAAAACAGTTGGTTTTAAATAGGTGGCCAACCCAAATGATCTTGTGACCACTTTGGAAATGCATCCTAACTCCGAGGTCTGTATAAATACTTACATATTCCTATTAGATTCAGACCCACTATAGACATTATTTTGGAGGAAAAATTTAAACATAATGAGTTATTATTGTATTTACTATTAATCGTACATGTAAACATAGGTTACCCCTGGTTTTAACACTCGATTATTGACCTTGTATCCCTGAGATATTATGTAACATTTTCATGACTGCAAGGTCATCCAGAGTGGGGGACGCTGTTTCCCCATATCTTTCTGTCAAGAGGATTGCCAGAGGTCAGTTGAATATTTGTTTTTATAAAGTGAAGGTAATTAACATAACCACAATTTTATGTATCAGATACAACTCCAACAGATTAGTAAAGTATTTTTGATGAATCAGAATTTTGTTTTGTATCTGTTGTTTTATTCTAATTATTTTGGTTTTACATAATGTAGCAACCACTATTGATAAAATTAATGTATTTTTCTACCCATATCGCACCATGTATATCAGAGATATAAGGATAGTATTTACGTAGTTAATTTTTTATTTTTGTTCTTCCAGGTTTTGTTTCATTTTCGATTAATATCATTTGTTTGGAATTTTATTTGTAGTTATTTATTTTAGCTATTTATCTCCGTTCCCCCTGACATAATAGTGAAAAAATTGATATATCATGGATTTTATGCCATGAATCTCGTAGATACGATGAGAGCAATGAAGAAATTTTTGAGGTCAGTAATCGAGTGTTAATTGATTTTCTTTGTAAATTACATTTCGTTTACGGTGTAAAAATGCAAATCCCATACCCATCTACGAGAAGTCATAAAAACAATGAGTTTAAAGGCATAAGGTTTTTTTCTTCTCTCTCCAATAGGTGGCTTCTGATTTTTGGTCCATGGTATCCAGTTATGTATTGATAAATTTTATGCATTTATACTTTCTTGAGAGTATTTTTCTGTTTATTTTTTGAAAATTTTCCTGTTTACTAATCCAATATAGAGAATCAAATCATAAAAACCGGAAAGTTTATCCAGAATCAATGCAAGATATTTCGTCATAATGAATCCAGCTTCGCTCGTTTTTCAAAGCACTAATCGCATGAACGCAAATTAAGGATATTATATTCGGACCAACTTATCCACACAACATTGTCATTGTAAAATAATTGCTAAATGCTTTGAATTCAATATCCCAGAAATTGTAGTATCTTTGCAAACCATTGAAAATATCTTCAAAGTGTACTAAAATTCGGATTATTCTCTCCCTCACCTCATTCGCTTGATTGCAGTGAACTCCATTTAATGATATTGGATTCTGTCCAACTTGTCCATACAGCATTATCATTGTAAAAAAAATGATTAATTCTTTAAATTCATTATCGAGAAGTTGTAGTATATTTGTATACTATTGACAATATCTCAAAAAGCACACTAAAATTCTCTTCTTTGCTTTGCTCACCTGATTCGCCTAATTGCAGTGAACTCTATTTATATTGGATTATGAGCAACTTTTTAGAACAGCATTATCATTTAAAAAGAATTGGTAAATTCTTCAAATTCATTATCGAGAAATTATATTATCTCTATCAACGACCATTGAAAATATATCATATATCATGTAAATATATCATATACCGTTGAAAATATCTTCAATAGCACATTAAAATTCTCCTGTTTGCCTAGCTCCCCCTAATTGTAATGAACTCCACATAGTTATATTGAGTTCTGAACAACTTGTCCACACAACATTGTCATTGAAAAGAGTTGGTCAGTTTTTGAACTCATTATCTAGAAATTGTAATATGTTTGCTTACCACAGTAAACCTCTCTAAAATCGCACTAAAATTCGCCCCATTCGCCAGATTTCAATAAACTCCACTCAGTGATATTGGATTGCCAAATTGTCCCCTCAACAATATCATTGTAAAGCCTCGATCGATTTTTTTAAATTCATAACCCAGAAGTTGTAGTAACATTGCATACCATTGAAATATCTTCAAAATTCACTAAATTTCATCTTAAATCTCGCCTCATTTGGTCAGTTCATATCATACAAAATCAATATAAGACTTCAAATCACTATATCAAACCAATCCTATCAATACAGGCTGTATATATAAATCTCTAAGGAGTTTTTAAACATTCATAAATATGTCATTCAATTCTCCAAAACCATTTATCTTTTCATATTAAAGCGAAAAACACTTTTCTTCTACTTAAAACATTCCACGAGTCGGGGACGTCACACGAGAAGCAGAGCACTTTGCCGGAATGCATCTATTCTCTTATTAACACAAAACAAAAACAAGAAAAAACAAAATAATTTTCCTTCTCCCAACACCAGATATGATTTCTTCTCTTTCCGAGAAAGAAAAGATGCACAAATCGAATAATAGTTTTTAGAATCGAACCATAAAATCCGAAATCGAATTTGGAGAAATCGAAAAAGAAACCCGATTCTCGTTATTTACTTTCACAAAAATAATTTTCATGCGAAGTTTTATTTCATACGACGAAATCGAATTTTTCGCGAACTAAAAAACAAGCAAGCAAGAGCAGTGGGGACATTTCTGAATAATAAAAAATTGGATGTTTCAGTCCTATTTTCTGTCTTTGCGTGAGAGGTAGGTCCCGAAGTGGACCTAGGGTTTATGCTTTCTATACATCAAAATAAAGCATTCGTTTACGACAATGGAAATATCAAATTTTAGCTGTAAATGTTTAAAGTTGAACCTCTGGAGCAAACAGTTGTCTTCTTCAAGTAAAAGTATTTCCAGTCGAAGTCGACTACATACCTTTTTCACTTTTTGAAATCTAAAAATGGCATTTTGGTTTTATAATTATTTAAAATTCCTGCGAGATAAAAAAAAATTCTGAATGTTATGGCAAAAAATAAAATTTATTTTTGCAAACTTCTACGAATTAATGAATATCATTCGAAAAGATAGTTATATTAAATATCTTTATAATAATATGTTGTCTTATTTATAAAGCATGTATCATAATAAGAGAAAATATTTTTATTCCACAATCTACTTTATGTTATTTTCATGAATTAATGAATTTAATTTTTAATTTAATGAATTTCAAATACTCTTTCTGAACTCTGATTAATTTAACGGTGATATTTATAATGAAATAAAAATATATAACAAGTATAAAACAAACATCTTGATATATGATTCATCGCCTTGTAAATTGTATAACTGTTTATTTTCCTTTTTACTTAAATGTAAGTCTTAAGTGTGTTCGATTTAGAATAGTCCCACTGTAGCCCATGCATGTCGTAAAAGTTGCAAAGCACTGATTGCATTGAACGCCATTAATGATTTTGAATTCTGACCAATTTGTCCACACAACATAATCTTTGTAAAAACGTTCATCAATGCCTTAAATTCCATATCCAGAAATTGTAGTATCTTTACACACCAATGAAAATATTTTCAAAAGAGCACTAAATTTCACCTCTCTCCCCACTTCTGCCTGATGACAGTGAACTCCACTTACTGATATTGGATTCAGTCCAATTTGCCCACACAATATTACAATTCTAGAAAAGGTTTATCGATTTTTTTAATTAATTATCCAAAAGTTGTCATATCTTTGTATACAATTGAAAATATCTTCAAAAAACACACTGCAATTTACCTCATTCACATGATTGCAGTGAACTCCCCATAATGATATTGAATTCTGACCAAATTGTGCACATAACATTGTCATTGTAAAAGAGGCGATCGGTTCTTTGAAATCCTCACCCAGAAATTGTAGTACTTTTGCATACTATTTGCATACTATCAAGGCTCACTAACATTACCCTCAAGTCTCGACTCACTTGGTCAGTTCATATAATATAAAATGAATATACGGCTACGAATTACTATAATAAATCTTATCAATGCATGCTTTAAATGCTATCTATATTTAAATTTCAATGGCTTCTTTTAAACATTCTTTAAAATGTCATTCAATTTTCCAAAACCATTTATCTTTCAGATTAAAGCGAAAAACACTTTATTTTTCCTACTTAAAACGTTCGACGACTCAGGGGCGTCACATGAGAAGCAGAGCATTTTGCCGGAATGCATCTATTCTCTTATTAACATAAAACTGAAAATAAAAAAAAAAATGAAATAATTTTCCTTCTCCCAACCCTAGATATTATTTCTTCTCTTCCGAGAAAGAAAAGATGCACAAATCGAATAATAGTTTTTACAATCGAACCATAAAATCCGAAATCGAATTTTGAGGGATCGAAAAAGAAACCCGATTCTCGTTATTTACTTTCACAAAAACAATTTTCATGCGAAGTTTTTATTTCATAGCGACGAAATCGGATTTTTCGCGAACTAGAAAACAAGCAAAGCAAGAGCAGTGGGGACATTTCTGAATATTAAAAAAGGGATGTTTCTTTCCTATTTTCTGTCTTAGCGTCGGGGGGCGAGTCCCCAGGGTGGACGGGTCTTACGCTCCTTCACTATACATCAAAATAAAACATTCGTTTACGACAATGGAAATATCAAATTTTAGCTGTAAAAGTTTAAAGTTGAACCTCTGGATCAAACAGTTGTCTTATTCAAGTAAAAAGTATTTCCAGTCGAAGTCGACTCTATACATTGTTCATTTTTGAACTTTAAAAATGGTTTTTTTTTTTCATGTTTCATAATTATTTTAAATTCTTCTGAGACAAAAAAAAAAAGAATGTTTTTCTGAAAGTTAAAACAAAAAAAAATTGTTTTTACACAATCTTTTTCGAATTAACGAACTGCATTCGAGAATGTAGTTATAATAAAATCAGTTTTATTTATAAAAATGTATCTCAATTGCAGAAAAGTATTGCACATTGCACACTGTTACATATCTTGTATTATGATTCTTGCATATTATTATGACATATTACAATATTATTATAACACTTTTATTCTTGAACGTTATTTTAATTAACTAAGTTAATTTTAATTTAATTAATCAAAATTTTATTTTTAAATTATAATTAATTAAATGATATTTTTAATAAAATAAATTATATATAAATAATCCAAATAAGCGATATAACTTTCAAACATCTGCCTTGCGCTTTATCTTTTTATTTTTATCTTTTTTTATTTAAATATAAGTCACATGTGTAACCGGATTAGAATAGACCCACTGCAGCCCATGCTTGTCGTAAATGCTTTCAAAGGACCGATAGCACTCTGTACCATAATGATATTGAATTCTGATCAAATTGTCCACACAACAATATCAATGTAAAAAGTTGATTGATTCTTTGAATTCATCAGGCAGAAAATGTAGTATCTTTGCATACCATTGAAAATATCTTCAAAGGCCCACTAAAATTCCACTTAAGTCTCGCCTCATTTGGTCAGTTCATATAATACAAAATCAATATAAGGCTTCAAATCACTATATCTAACCAATCCTAACAATACATGAATTGAATGCTATACATATTTAAATCTCAATGGCTTCTTTCATTCATAAATTTGTCATTCAATTCTCCAAAACCATTTATCTTTCCATATTAAAGGGAAAAACACTCTTTTTCCTACTTAAAACGTTCCACGACTCGGGGACGTCACATGAGAAGCAAAACACTTTGCCGGAATGCATCTATTCTTTTATTAACACAAAACAACAAAAAAAAATGAAATAATTCTCCTTCTCCCAACCCCAGATATGATTTCTTCTCTTTCCGAAAGAAAAAGATGCACAAATCGAATAATAGTTTTTACAATCGAACCATAAAATCCGAAATCGAATTTTGAGGAATCGAAAAAGAAACCCGATTCTCGTTATTTACTTTCGCAAAAACAATTTCATGCGAAGTTTTTATTTCATACGACGAAATCGGATTTTTCGAGAAACTAGAAAACAAGCAAGCAAGAGCAGTGGGGACATTTATGAATAATAAAAAGTTATGTTTCTTCCTATTTTTCTGTCTTAGCGTCGGAGGGCGAGTCCCTGAGTGGACCTAGGGCTTGTGCACCTTTCTTATACATTAAAATAAAGCATTCGTTTACGACAATGGAAATATCAAATTTTAGCTGTAAAAGTTTAAAGATGAACCTCTGGAGCAAACAGTTGTTTTCTTCAAGTAAAAGCATTTCCAGTTGAAGTTCAACTCTATATATTCTTCCCTTTTTGAAGTTTAGAAATGTTATTATTATTTTTTTTTTTTTTTGTTTATTTTTGTAATTATTTAGAATTCTTCCGAGACAAAAAAATAATCTTTCTGAATGTTAGGACAAAAAATAATTTCTTTTCTCAAACTTTTGTAAATTAACGAACAGCATTCGAGAATGTAGTCATAACATTCAATATTATTTTTAAAAATGTATCGCAATAGCAGAATATTATTATGGCAAATTCCGCTTTTAATTCCTAAAAGTTTTTTTTTAATTTTTTAATTTAATTAATTTAAAATTCTGTTTTTAAACTTTTATTAATTAAATGATGGCATTTTAATAAAATACAAAATATATACAGCAAATATAAAGCAACCAACTTGGTATATGACTATTTGCCTCGTACTTTTTATTTTCCTATTTAATTAAATACTGTAAGTCCCATGTGTGTCCGGGCTAGAATAGCCTATTATAACCCATGCATGTCGTAATAGGTTTCAAAGCACTCATCGCAGTGAATACCATTAATGATTTTGGATTCTGACCAATTGTCACACAACATTATCTTTGTAAAAACATTGACGCATCCTTTGAATTCTTTGTCGGAAAATTGTACCCATATTTACATACCAATGAACATATCTTCAAAACGCACTAAAATTTGCCTCTCTCAACACTTCCGCCTTATTACAGCGAACTCCACTTTATGATATTGAATTTCTGATCAATTTGCCCACGAAATAATATTATTCGAAAATTGTTCAATTTTTGAATTTATATACAAAAAATTGTAGTATCTTTGCATCCCACTCAGAGAAAAGTTCAATAGCGCACTAAAATTCCCCTGAAGTCTCACGTCATTTTGTCAGTTCATATAATACAAAATCAATATAACGCTTCAAATCACTATATCACACCAAGCATATCAATGCATGCATTAAATATTATATTTAAATCTCAATAGATTCTTTTACAGATTCATAAATATGTCATTCAATTCTCCAAAACCATTTATTTTTTCCTTTTACAGCGAAAAACACTTTTCTTCCCCATTTTAAAACATTTCACGACTCGGGGACGTCACACGAGAAGCAAAGCACTTCGCCGGAATGCATCTATTCTCTTATTAACACAAAACAACAAAAAAAAAAAATGAAATAATTCTCCTTCTCCCAACCCCATATATGATTTCTTCTCTTTCCGAGAAAAGAAAAGATGCACAAATCGAATAATAGTTTTTTACAATCGAACCATAAAATCTGAAATCTAATTGTGAGGGATCAAAAAAGAAACCCGATTCTCGTTGTTTACTTTCGCAAAAACAATTTTCATGCGAAGTTTTATTTCATACGACGAAATCGGATTTTTCGAGAAAACTAGAAAACAAGCAAGCAAGAGCAGTGGGGACATTTATGAATAATAAAAGGGATGTTTCGTCCTATTTTCTGTCTTAGCGTCGGAGGGCGAGTCCCTGAGTGGACCTAGGGCTTGTGCTCCTTCCTTATACATCAAAATAAAGCATTCGTTTACGACAATGGAAATATCAAATTTTAGCTGTGAAAGTTTAAAAAGTTAAACCTCTAGAGCAAACAGTTGTCTTCTTCAAGTAAAAATATTTCCAGTCGTGGTTCAACTATATGCATTGTTCACTTTTGAAGTTCAAAATGGTATTTTTTTTTTTTTTTTTTGTTTGCTTCTTAATTATTTTAAAGTCTTCGAGACAAAAAAAAAGGGAATGTTTCTAAAAGTTAGAACAAAAAGTAATTTTTTTTGCAAACTTCTGCAAATTAACGATTTGCATTCGAGAATGTAGTTATAATAAAATTCTGTTTTATTTATAAAACATAAATCTCAATAGCGGAAATAATTAATTAAAATAACTATTAAAATTAAAAGCAGAATGTGCAATAATTATGCTTTCTGGTATTGAGTAATTTTGTATTTAAACTATTATTAATTAAATGATGATATTTACAATTATCAAACAAATAACTTGATACCTGGTTATTTGCCTTGTAATTTTTTTTTTTTAACATTGCAAAGCATTACTTTATAAGAAATTATAAAGCACTTTCATAAAGGTGATTACTTTATGTAAAGGGCCTTTATAATGTTTAATAAAGGCGATTAATTTATTATGTAGTATAATTTATTATTTATTTTTGTTCTAGCAAGCCATTTTTATTGCAATTTACTTTTTCTTTTCAGGGGTTGGGTAAGGGTTAGAATAGCCCCACTATAGCCCACATATGACGTAAAAGACAACTAAAATGGGTGCCAGTGCATAAGTGCCGGTAAAGTCAGGCTTCTATCTTTGGGTGTCCCATATCTTTGTGCTCCAAAGTTCTGGACAAAGAATAAGTTGAATTTTTAACCCTTCATCTTGATTCGTCGGTTTAAGACACTTGGGTACATGGAGTTCGTTCATATGTTGCTGTCGACAAAGTGATAAGAAACACAAATATAATATTCAATAATTATCTTTTTATATAAATATCCCAACATAATTTTATGCCTTTGTTTCATAAAAATCTGAACCTCTCTATATGAAGTTAAAAGAAAATATTTTATTGTTTCATACCTACAGTTATTTTAGATTTTGTGTTTGATTGAAAGTTTCAGGTCATAAGGTCAAAACTTATTTCTAAAAATAAAGTTATAGTATATGTTGGATAAACGAAAACAAGAAGAGCATGCATCAAACAAATGCAAGCGTTTTGCAACAATTATAAACATGAAATTTATTGCAAAAATGCATAAGTCATCCACTCAATTTTTGATGCAGAAACCTTTAATAGAACCATAGCAAATTTTATTAATTATTACAAATATTTTTAACTTTCACCCATTCAGTTTCCCAATTATACAATTTTTCGTAACCATTTTTATCATCAAACCTACAACAGTTCACAACTATAAAGCCTGACTCTGAAAAGCTGAGACGTATTTCAAACAAAAAAAAATTTAATCCGCTGAAATAAATAACAAGAATTAATATCAATATTATATGAAAACTAACTTTAGATATTTTTTGTAGCGTGCTTGCTATTTATTTGCTAATTTAAACTGCTGACATTAGCCACTGATTGGTAAGGAATCTTTTAAAATTAAATTATAGTCTAAAAATAGTGAAATTCTTTATTTTCACTACATTATATTTGTGTAACATGGTTTAATTTATACCTGCTTTCGAAATTTCCATCTTTCTTATTAAGAATGAAATATATCTTTGTAAAATTAAGAGGTTTCTGATGGTCAAATGAAAAAACAATTCTTAAAAATAGCAACCTATTTCATTGATGGTTAATAACGTTGAAATATTAAGTTATTGTTTTTTTATATTAAATTAATCATTTATAGTTAATTATGGAAGGGTCAATGTAGACCTACTTCCTAGTGGTGCACCTTGGACAACGTTCTATACGGCTGAACGGGCTACAGTTTTCAGCATGATCGTCCAGTGGGCAGCATGTTAAGTATCTAATGAGCATTTACATCACATTAGGATTTTCGACCAACCAAACTGCCCTCTTTGCGATTTGGCAGAAGTAATGAACCGAGCTCATTCCAATCATTGCTTGGCACTTAATGGCGAATCAGAGACAACGAGAAATTGGCAGGCTAGAGAACTCTTAAGGCATTGACTTTAGTCAATTTTGTTGAACTCTGTGTACCTTTTCTTATTCTTTGTTATTCTGTATTTTCACCCTTTTGTATTACCTTGCCAGTGAAAAAAAAAAAGTTATTTATCGATTCATTACAATACAACTGATTAATGGCGAGTAATAGTAATATAAAATGTATTAATTATGAGTTAAAAACTACTGTTATTCCAAAATTGTTTACAAAAAACGAATATCTAACTAACATTTCTTTTTATTGATGTTTACAAGAAATCCTTGTGTATCACAAAATATCCCAAGAGGCTTACAGAAATAAATAACAAAAACAAATTAATAACAAAATAATAAAAACATTCTAAAATAAATGGTAAATTTAAAAGTCACATAGCAAAACAAAAGAAAAATAAAATAACAGAGAGGAAAATAAATGAGAAAAAAACATTAAATTAAAAATTTACAGACTGAATTTATAATTAGATATAACAATAAAACTAAAATTTTCAAAGCTTCCATGATATTTAATGATATAAAAAAATAGAGAATGCAGAAAAAATTTCTTCTTATTAAAATGAGAATATTCCCAATCTATTTCAAATAGACAAATTTTTTTTTTGTAAGAAGATTAAAATAGAAATGTATAGAGTTGAGGTGTTATAGAATTTTGTTCCAAAAGTACCAATACGAATAACTTTTAAAAGACGTACTGATAAGAAATATTTATATATATATTTTTAATTTTTCGACTAATATTTACTTCTTTTATAAACTCATGTTTGTGAAAATTGCAACACCATGAAGGTATCTTCATAATTGAATGAAATTTAATCCACAGTTGAGTGGTAGGGGTACAAATAAATGATTAAATATTCAAAGCAAACAAACAATAACAAGAGATCGGAATCAAAATTTTGTGTAGCCACCACGCGCCGCAATAAGTGCTGCTACACGACGTGGCATGGAGTCAAACAAATTTTGAATGTCTGCCTGAGGAAGAGCATTCCATATTATTTGTATGCGCACCCAAAGTTCGTCTGCAGAAGCAACAGGACGAGGATCACGAGCTAGGCGCCGACCAACGAAATCTCACACATGTTCAATTGGTGACATATCCGGGGAATACGCAGGCCAAGGAAGAAGCCTTACCTGCCGCGTTGCAAAGAAGGATTGAACAGTCCTAGCGATATGAGGGCGGGCATTGTCCTGTTGAAATACAGCGCCTGACAAGCTTTGAAGGAAGGGAACAGCTTGGTGCTGCAGAACTTCACTAATGTACCGGTTGCTGTTCAGATTGCCCACAATTCTTAGCAATTGAGATCGTCCATGATATGCTATGGCACTCCAGACCATAACTCCGGGTGTTCGTCCACTGTGGCGTTCGATAATGCACTCCGGAAGGTGGCGTTCACCGTCATAGCGTCTGACACGAATGCGGCCATCATGGTACCACAAATTAAAGCGGGATTCGTCAGAAAACACGACATGCTGTCAATCAGCACGCCAGCCTCTATGCTGAGTGGCCCATTGTAGCCACAGCGGCGATGGTTTAGCGTGAGAAGGATCCTGTATAAAAGAGTCCTTGCGCGCAGTTCACGCTGCAGCAGACGTCTACGAATTGATGAAGCACACAATGAAACACCTGTAGCTATTGACCACTGTGCTGCCAATTGTCTAGAGGAAGCTGTACGGTCCGTCAGTGGTATGCGGTAAAGGTGTCTATCATCGCGGGCGGACGTCACATTTCGGGGTCCACTCCCAGATTCCCGAGTTGTCTGACACTCGTCCGTCCACTGCTTCCAAAGACGCATCACTGTGCTGCTGTTACGCTGCACACAAGCGGCTACTGCACGATAAGACAATCCAGCTTCACGAAGGCCGATGATTCTCCCCATTCAAACTCTGTAAATTGTTCAAATCTCGCTCTCTTTCATCGAAGAGGCATAAGTAACGATTGAGCTAACGTTTACCACTAGCAGATAACCACCGATAACCATACACGCCTCGCTACAGCCGTCTATTTATTCGGATCCATCCGCCGTTCAGAGGGCGCTGCTCAGCATACGCATGCGCTACGGGTTTGAAATTCTACTCGTTTGCATATCATGCGCTAATTTGCATTTCTTGAAAATTTCAGCTCACTCGCGTAAATCCTTCATGGTGTTGCAATTTTCACAAACATGAGTTTACGTACCCAAATCGATAATTTGTCAACCAATGTCTTAAAATACCATAAATTGAAACGTGTAAATTTAGCGATGATATAAATTTTCTTTCCGAAAACACCAGTACGAATAACTTTTTAATAGGTGTACTGTTAAAAAGAAATATTATTTATATAACTTAAATGTCTTAGTTTTTAAGTAGGATGGAAAATGAGGAAGCGTTATTTATTCTATACCTAATTTGTATCCTAAAAATAAGTTTAGATTAAGCTATATTATATAGATAAATATATTAATTATGAAAATTCTTTTCAAAAAATTTTTGATTAAATTATTTTTTGATAAAAGCTTATAAAAAAATTATTTTTAATTCCTTTCCAAATCTAAGGCATCAAATCTTTTATCGGTCGAATATTATTGTAACATGGATGCCCAAAACACAACTTTGAGGCCATATAATGGGAAGAACTCTGATGATGTTAGGCAAAGATTCTCTGGATTTCCTCGTAATTATTCCTACTTTAATAGTAACTTTAAAAAATATTAAGATAAACAAATAAATGTCTAATCTTAGACATTAAGTAGTAAAAAGTAAAAATAAATAAATAAATATAAGATTTTAAACAGTACGGAAAATGAGGAAGCACTGCTTATAATTTATTTAATTTGCATTCTACAAGTTTAAAGTCCATATTAAACTTGAAAATTTATGTTTTCAAAGAATTATTGAATAAAAGATTTTGAAGAAATACATTTTTATATATAAAAAAAATTCTTTGAAAGGTATTTTTTTACTTCTCTCAAAGTCTCAGGTATCAAATCTTCTTTTGCTGGATCGGCAGAATATTACTCTAACATGGGTGTCAAAGGCACAACTTTGATTCAATGTCATAGGAAGGACTCTGATGATGTTATTTACACTCATGTCCATCAATTAAGGATAATTCAGAATCACACAGAAATTGAACTCTAAAATAAAAATTTCACCTGTGGAATTATCACACACATCTTGAAGAAGAATATGCAAATTACAGGAAACCACCAGATGGCGCGGATAGTTCGTCACAATGGCGAGTGTAAGAGAGGGGTATATAAGGAATGGTGGCAAAGAAGTAAAATTGTTCACAATCGCTTTAAAATCCTTTCAGTGCAATAACCGCATGGTTATGGCACAAAGGAAGCATTTGGATGATTTTTTACGTGGTATAATTATAGGACGACTGGAATGTGGAAGTACCCAGCTGGAAGTATCCGAGGAACTTGGAATCGCCCAGAGTGTCATCTCCAGGCTTTGGCAACTATTCCAAGATGATGGTAATGGGAGTAGATGTTACAGCACAGGCCGCCCCCGAGTTGCAACGTCGAATGAGGACCGGCATTTAGCAGTTACTGCCAAAAGGAACAGACGGAGCACAGCATCAGACCTGTCTCGTCAGATCTCTTCAGCTACCGGTACGACAGTTTGAAGGCAGACCGTGTACAGAGGCTTAGGGCACATTGGTCTATATGCTCGTAGGCCTGTCAGATGTGTTCCACTTACCGCAACTCACTGTCGCCTGCGATTAACCTGGAGTAGAGAGCATGCATTGTGGACACCGCAACTGTGGTCTGGTGTGATGTTTTCCGACGACTCCAGGTTTAGCTTGCAGTCTGATTCTCGCCGGACATTCATATGGAGAGCGCCAGGTACCCGTTACCACCAAGAGAACACCATTGAACGTCACGGAGGAATTATTCTTAGTTCCAGAACTGAACTGCATGTTCAGAGTGTAACGATGACAGGCCACATCTATCGGGATGTCATTCTGGAACGACATGTACGTTTGTTTCGGGGGCGCCATGGGTGCTGAATTTCTGTTTATGGATGACAACGCCCGTCCTCACTGTGCAAACATTGTAGACGAATGCCTTCAATTGGAGGATATCACCCGTATGGATTGGCCAGCATACTCTACGGACTTGAATCCAATAGAGCATGTGTGGAATATGCTTCGCCGAAGAATTGCAGCCCGTCAATTCCCTCCCACCTGTCAACCAGAACTTCGGAGGGCATTGCTTGATGAGTGGTGTTATATTCTCCAAGATCAGATTGATAATTTGATACTCAACTTGCCTAGGCGTCGTAAGGCCTGTATTGCATCGTCCGGGAGACATACTCCATATTAACCATCATACTAACAATGTTATACTGTTTTTTGTAAATAGGTTCTTTTTTGAAATTTGCTCCAGGGAGTAAAAATCGCAATTTTTATTAATTATGTCAAACATATAGCATCTTTTTTGCTCTTTACCTTTTGTTTAATAAATAGACTTTACAAATAAGTCAAATTTGTTTTGCTTCTGTCTCTTTCTTTGCCTGAACTTCATTATCCTTAATTTATGGACATGAGTGTAAATATTTTTGGATTTTCCAGTAAAAATTTCTACTTTATTAATAATTTAAAGTAAAAATGAAGAACATTTTTTAATTTTTTTATTTAAGTAGGATGGAAAATGAAGAAGCATTGCTTACAATTTATCTAATTTGTATTCTACAAGTTTAAAATCCCTTTTAAACTTGAAAACATGTTTTTTCAAAGAATTATTGAATAAAAGATTTTGAAGAAATACATTTTATTTTATAAAAAAAATATTTTTGAAAGGTATTTTTTACTTCCTCTCAAAGTCTAAGGTATCAAATCTTCTTTTGCTGGATCGGCAGAATATTATTGTAACATGGGTGCCAAAGACACAACTTTTCCGATTCATTGTCACAGGAAGAAGTCCGGCGAAGTAAGGCGAAGATTTTCTGGACTGTTTCTGAAAATATTTGATATTTCATTCCATTTTACCACTTTTGTACCTTGGATAAAGTCTTTCCTGGGCCCACTAGACAAGAGGGCCGGACGGCTTGCTCGGTGAACCGTGAAAGAAGGGATTTTCCGCGGGTTGACATTTTATTTTCCAACTGAAAGATGTATCTTTTCTTTCCTTTTATTTTTTCCAAAACTTTTGCTGCCCTTTTTTTTTTTCCTCTGTAAGTGTCATACTTCATGAAATGTTTTTGGACACATTTATTTTTCTTGCTTTGAAAACGACTTCTTTTTTTTTTTTTTTTTTTTTTATATCGCTGTGTTCCCGCTTTATTTTCTTTTCCAATGGGCTTTGCGAGTTTTTCTTTAATTCGGACAGCGATAAGATCGCAGTATGAAGGCCCGATGGCGAAAACCTCGTCTTTTTTTGGTAGAGATAAAGCGTTGGAAAGTTTGCAGACTACTTTTGATTTTTGAAGAAGATATCCCTTGTCTTAATTTAAAAACTGTATTTTAAGATAAAAAACATTGTACGTATTAAACGATGTCTTTTTTTTGTCAAACACCTATTAAAAAAGCTATTCGTACTAGTGTTTCGGAAAGAAAATCTATATCATCGCTAAATCTATACGTTTCAATTTATGGTATTTTAAGACATTTGTAATTTATCAACTATTTCTAAGACATGGTTGATAAATTATCAAACGTATAAGTAAACGAAAATTAAAAAAAAAAAAAAATTTATTTTTTTTTTGTTAGTACATCTATTAAAAAATAATTTGTACCGGTGCTTTTGGAAAGAAAATATACCCAAATTCTATACGCTTCAATTTATGGTATTTTAAGACAAGTTACAATTTGAGTATGTATAAAAAAAATAAATATTAAACCTATTATAAAAATTATTCAGTTTGTACGTATATTAAAAATTATTCGTACTAGTGCTTTCAAAAAGAAATTCTATATCACCGCTAAGTCTATACATTTCAATTTATGATATTCTAAGACGTTGGTTGATAAATTATCAATTCGGGTATATATAAACAAGTAAAGGTTAAACGAAAAGTTATGTATATATATATTTTTTATCATTACGCCTATTAAAAAGTTATTCGTACTGGTGCTTTCGAAATAAAATTCTATATCACTCTTAAGTTTATACGTTTCATTTTATGGTATTCTAAATGCCAATTGGATGTATAGTATATTGATTAGATAACTAACATTTTTTTTTGATTGAGAGAAGCCACCAGAATTCATTTGCAATATATGCACGCCAACCGGACGATCATGCCGTAAACTGTATACCACTTAGTCGTATAGAACGTTACCCGAGGTGTACCACTAAGAGGTAGGTCTACAACTCTATAACTAATTATAAATATTTAATTTATTATAACAAAGTATAGTCTAACTTTATAACGTTACCAATCATTAAGGAAATAAAGTGTCCTTTAGTTCACTTTCTTCCTGAGATATAATTCATTCTTAGAGAAAAATTTTGAAAAAAAGGTATAATTTAAACTATGTTCCACAAATACCATGTAATGGAAATGAAGTATTTCCGTATTTTTAAAGTATAATTTAATTGAAAACGATTTTTTACCAATCAGTGGCTAACGCCAGCAATTTTAATTAATAAAAAGTAATAAGTTAATAAGTAGTAATAAGCAATCAAGTAATAGTTGTTGTTGTTTTTACTAATCTCGGAGCAAGACTACACAATTCCCATGAATCCGAAAAAGTCTAAAAAGTCTAAAAACAGTGGAGAATCCCGGAGGACCTCGTCTTTGTCAAATCCCAAACAAATCAAAATATGTGCGGGGGGGAACCATGTCAGAGGAGCCCCAATGGCACTGAGGGAATATTTTTTTTATTGTGCCTAAAAGTGAGGACACTTGTGTGACCATTCAAGAAGCGAGAAACAGCAGTCTGATTGAATCTCCGTCTAAGTTGGAAAGATCCTCCCGGTTTGCCTAGCAAAATGCCAAGAGTGGTTAGGAGGGGTTTTTAAAAGCTTGTTCATTTTTATTTTTGCCAGGGAAGAAAAAGTCGCCAAAGGTCAGCGTCCAACATTGATTGACACCCTCTTCAGCCGCAAAGTAATAGCTAATGACAACAATAAATATATAAAGTTAGTTTTTATGTAATATTGATATTAAATTCTTGTTATTTATTTCAACGGATTTAGTTTTTTTGTTCGAAATACGTCCCAGCTTTTCGGGGTCACGCTTTTTTACTGTTGAGAACAGCTGGATGTCTGATGATAAAAATGATTACTAAAAATGGTATAATTGGGAATCGGAATCCAGTGAAAGTCAAACATATTTGCAATAATTACTACTGAACTTAACTATGGCTTTATTAAAGATTTCTGCAACCAAAATTGGAGTGGATGACTTATGCATTTTTGCAATTAATTTCGTGTTTACAATTTTTGCAATCCGCTTGTAATTGATTGATACATATTTTCTTTTGCTTTTGCTGATCAAAATATAATTATAGCATTTAATTTTGACCTTAGGGAAACTTATTACTAAACTTTCCTTCGCACTCTTTCATTCAAATTCAAAAATAACTATAGGGATGAAATAGTAAAATATTTTCTTTTTTAGCTTCAGATAGAGAGGTTCAGATTTTTATCAAAGAGAAGCATATAATTATGTTGGAATATTTATATAAAAGAAATTATAACATTTTATATTTAAATTGTTGTTCCTTATCCCACATTGTCCACAGCAACATCTAGACCAAATCCATGTGACGAGTCATGATAAACGGCAAAAATACAGCTTCTTTTTTTGTACTTGTCTTGCAACACAAAAAGACATGGGGCACCCGAATGGAGAAGAAGGAAGCCTTTTCCCCACCCAGTTATATCCCGGGCACTGGGTACCCATTTTAGTCTCCTTTTACGACCTACATGGGCTACAGTGTCTATATTCTAACAGGGACTTATATTTAAATGAAAGACACTACAAGGGGTTATATTTAAATGAAAAAGAAAAATAAAAAAGTAAATTGTAATAAAAATAACTTATAGTAATAAGATAAGCAATAAATTATAAGGCGTAATAAAATAATAGCATTTATGTAAAGTGCCTAGTTTATAATCGCCTTTTTAAAAAGCCCTAGTTTAATAATCCCCTTTATAATGCTTGATAAAGTAAAATATTATAATTATATAAAAAAAAATTACAAGACAAATAACCGGGTATCAAGCTATTTGTTTGATCATAGTTATATATGTACTTTATCTTATTAAAAATATTATCATTTAATTAATAACAGTTTAAAAAACAGAATTACTCAATAGAAGAAAGCATTATAATTCCACATTTTGTTTTTAATTCTTAAAAGTTATTTTAATTAATACTTTTTGCTATAGAGATACAAGTCTCATAAATTAATTCTAATGTAATTATAACTACATTCTCGAATACAGTTCGTTAATTCACAAAAGTTTGCAAAAACAAATTATTTTGTTCTAACTTTTAGAAAAACTCTTTTTTTTTTGCCCCGGAAGAATTTTAAATAATTACAAAACAAAACGAAATTGCCATTTTTAAATTTCAAAAAGTGAAAAAGGTAGGTAGTCGACTTCGACTGGAATTACTTTTACTTGAAGAAGACAACTGTTTGATCCAGAGGTGCAACTTTAAACTTTTACAGCTAAAATTTGATATTTCCATTGTCGTAAACGTATGCTTTATTTTGATGTCTAAGAAAGGAACACAAGCCCTTGGTCCACTCAGGGGACTCGCCTCCCGACGCTAAGACAGAAAATAGGTCGGAAGCATCCCTTTTTTATTATTCAGAAATGTCCCCACTGCTCTTGCTTGCTTGTTTTCTAGTTCGCGAAAAATCCGAATTCGTCGTATGAAATAAAACTTGGCATGGAAATTGTTTTTGTGAAAATAAATAACGAGAATCGGGTTTCTTTTTCGATCCCTCACAATTCGATTTCGGATTTTATGGTTCGATTGTAAAAACTATTATTCGATTTGTGCATCTTTTCTTTCTCGGAAGAGAAGAAATCATATCTGGGGTTAGGAGAAAGACAATTATTTCATTTTTTTATTTTTTATTTTGTATTAATAAGAGAATAGATGCATTCCGGCAAAGTGCTTTGCTTCTCGCGTGACATCCCCAGAGTTGTGGAATGTTTTAAGTAGAAAAAAGTGTTTTTCGCTTTAATACGGAAATATAAATGGTTTGGGGGAATTGAATGACATATTTATGAATGTTTAAAAAAAGGGCTTTGATATTTAAATATATAGATAATACATGCATTGTTAGGATTGAATCGATATAGTGATTCGTGACCCTATATTGATTTTCTATTATATGAACTGATCAAATGAGGCAAAACTTGAGGAGAATTTTAGTGCACTTTTGAAGATATTTTTAATAGTATGCAAAGATACTAAAACATCTGGATAATGAATTCAAAGAAATCAACTTGATATTTAAATATGGAAAGTTTTTAATGCATGCATTGATAGAATTGGTTAGATATAGTGATTCGTAGCTTTATATTGATTTTCTATTATATGAACTGACCAATTGAGGTGAAACTTATTGTATAGAAAGGAGTATAAGCCCGTTCACCCGTATTCAAAGAATAGTATATTTAAGGAGATTTTTGCGCGCTTTTGAAAATATTTTTAATAGTATGCAAAAATACTACAATTTCTGGATAATAAATTCAAAGAAATCAACATGATATTTAAATATGGAAAGTATTTAATGCATGCATTAATAGGATTGTTTATATATATATAGTGATTCGTAGCCTAATATTGATTTTGTATTATATGAACTGCCCAAATGAGGCGAGACTTAAGTGGAATTTTAGTGAGCCTTTGAAGATATTATCAATGGTATGAAAAGATACTACAATTTGTGGATAAGGAATTCAAAGGATTGATCAACGTTTTTACAAATATAATGTTGTGTGGACAAATTGGCCAGAAACCAAAATCATTAATGGTGGTCACTGCAATCAGTGCTTTGAAACCTTTTCGACATTCATGGGCTTCAGTGGGGCTATTCTAAAACGGACACACATGGGACTTGTATTTAAGTAAAAAAGAAAATAAAAGTTATAAAATTTACAAAGCAAATAATCGGATATCAAGCTGTTTGCTTTATACTTATTAAATATTTTTTATTTTATTATAAATATCATCATTTAAATAATGAATGTTCAAAAACAGTGTTTGAAATTACGTAAATTAAAAATTAACTTCATTAATTTATGAAAATAACTTATAGTAGACTAATGAGTATAACTTATAGTACAATAACAATACTTTCTGTTATTAAGATACATGCTTTATAAAAATAAATTTATTATTATAAAGATATTTATTATAACTACATTCTCGAATGCTGTTCGTTAATCCGCAAAAGTTTGCGAAAATAAATTATTTTTTGTCTTAACTTTTAGAAGCAGTCTTTCTTTTTGGTGTCACGGAAGAATTTTTAAATAATTATTGAACAAAAAGAAACTGCTATTTTTAAATTTCCAAAAGTGAACAATGTATATAATCGACTTCAACACTGGAAACACTTTTACTTGGAGAAGACAACTGTTTGCTCCAGAGGTTCAACTTTAAACTTTTACAACTAAAATTTGATATTTCCATTGTCGTAAACGAATGCTTTATTTTGATGTATACAAAGGAGCATCAGCCCTGGTCCACTCTGGGACTCGCCTCCAGATGTTAAGACAGAAAATAGGACGGGAAACAACCCTTTTTATTATTCAGAAATGTCCCCACTGCTCTAGCTTGCTTATTTTATAGTTCGCGAAAAATCCGATTTCGTCGTATGAAATAAAAACTTCGCATGAAAAATGTTTTTGTGAAAGTAAATAACGAGAATCGGGTTTCTTTTTTCAGTCCCTCAAAAATTCGATTTCGGATTTTATGGTTCGATTGTAAAAACTATTATTCGATTTGCGCATCGTTTCTTTCTCGGAAAGAGAAGAAATCATATCTGGGGTTGGGAGAAGGAGAATTATTTCATTATTTATTTTTTTATTTTGTGTTAATATGAGAAGAGATGCATTTCGACAAAATGCTTTGCTTCTCGTGTGACGTCCCCGAGTCGTGATATGTTTTAGGTGGAAAAAAAGGGTTTTTCGCTTTAATATGAAAATATAAATGGTTTTGGAGAATTGAATGACATATTTAAGAATGTTTAAAAAAAAAGGCTTTGATATTTAAATATAGATAGTATTTAAAATACGCATTGATATGATTGGTTAAATATAGTGATTCGTAACCTTATATTGATTTTCTATCATATGAACTAACCAAATGAGGTGAAACTTGAGGAGAATTTTAGTGCGCTTTTGGCAATATATATGCAAAGATACTATGCAAAGTTTTGCAAGTATGTATAGATAGTATGCAAAGATACTACAACTTCTCGATAATGAATTCAAAGAAATCAACTTGATATTTAAAAATGAATATTATTTAATGCAAACGTTGATAGGATTGGTTAGATATGGTGATTCGTAACTTTATATTGATTATGTATTATATAAACTGACCAAGTGAGTCTAAACTTAGGTGAAAATTTAGAGGCCGTTTAAGGATATTTTCAGTGGAATGCAATGGCACTACAATTTGTTTGGACAATCAATTAAAAAAATTGAACAACTGTTTTCGAATGATAATATTGTGTGGGCAAATTGGTCAGAATCCAATATCACTGAGTGGAGTTCACTGAAATAAGGCGAAAGTGGTGATAGATGCGAATTTTAGTGCTTTTTGAAGATGTTTTCAACGGTATGCAAAAAGATACTACAATTTCTGGATAAGAAATTCAAATGATTGATCAACGGTTTTACAAATATAATGTTGTGGGGACAAATTGGCCAGAAACCAAAATCCTTAATTGTGGTCACTGAAATCAGTGCTTTAAAATATTTTACTATATGCATGGGCTACAGTGGGGCTATTCTAACCCGGGCATACATAGGACTTATATTTAAGTAAAAAGGAAAACAAAAAGTTACAAAAATTACAAAGCAAATAATCAGATATCAAGCTGTTTGCTTTATACTTGTTATATATTTTTTTTTATTTTATTATAAATGCAATCATTTAATTAATGATAGTTCAAAAACAGTGTTTTTAAATTAATTAAAATAAAAATTAAACTAATTAATTAGTGAAAATATCTTATAGTAGAATGTGCAATAACAATACTTTCTGTTATTAAGATACATGCTTTATAAATAAAACTTCGTTCATTAATTCGCAAAAGTTTACGAAAATAAATTTTCTTTTTTGCCTTAACTTTTATAATTTTTTTTTTTTTTTTTTTTGTCTCAGAAGAATTTTAAATAATTATGAAACATGAAAAAAATACCATTTTTAAATTTCAAAGAGTGAACAATGTATAGAGTCGACTTCAAATGGAAATACTTTCACTTGAAGAAGACAACTGTTTGATCCAGAGGTTCAAGTTTAAACTTTTACAGCTACAATTTGATATCTCCATTGTCGTAAACGAATGCTTTATTTTGATGTATAAGAAAAGGAGCATAAGCCCTCGTCCACTCTGGGGACCTACCTCCCGACGCTAAGACAGAAAATAGGACAGAAACATCCCTTTTTTATTATTCAAAAATGTCCCCACTGCTCTTGCTTGTTTTCTAGTCTGCGAATAATCCGATTTCGTCGCATGAAATAAAATTTCGCATAAAAATTGTTTTTGTGAAGGTAAATAACGAGAATCGGGTTTCTTTTCGATTCTTCAAAATTCGATTTCGGATTTTATGGTTCGATTGTAAAAACTATTATTCGATTTGTGCATCTTTTCTTTCTCGGAAGAGAAGAAATCATATCTGGGGTTGGGAGAAGGAGAATTAATTCATTTTTTTTTATTTTTTATTTTGCGTTAATAAGAAAATAGATGCATTCCGGCAAAGAGCTTTGCTTCTCGCGTGACATCCCCGAGTCGTGGAATGTTTTAAGTAGCAAAAAAGTGTTTTTCGCTTTAATATGGAAATATAAATGGTTTTGGAGA
>BPLR01021351.1:0-29656 GCA_021605095.1 Caerostris extrusa
ATCCAAGTTTGAATAGGCCGTCTATAGTACACCATGTTGAGATATACCGCTGCAGATTCGGAAGGATCTTGCATGAAAATGACATGCATTCGTAATTCTTTTTGTAACTGTTGTAGATATATATTTTTTGTTGATGTTTATTGATTATAAACGGTCATTCATGGACGTCCTTTGCATTTTGGGGTTTCTTATTTGCATTATTGTGTAAGAAAAGAATTCCCGACTTTTTTGTAATGCGACCCCAAGATATCTAAGATTATCCCTAAATTTGGGTAAACCTGGATCTGAGACACAATGTAAATATTCTTATAATCTTCCTTTTTATATATTTAAGAACATTGAAAATTTGAGAAACTCTACAACAGCAGTGTGGATATACCACATTGGGTTACCAAACGCAGGGAAGTTTGGTTTTGCAAAACAAACAAACAATGGTGTTGAATTGAATAAATTCGTGTCTGTGGCGTGAGAAGGATACAATAAATCAATGGGTCGGGAATTTACTACGTTGAGCTGGAGGAAAGAATGTGTGTTAACTTTAGAATGCTGTGGGATATAATATTAGCACAGTGGAGGTAATATAACATGCCTTTCCCCCTCAAGGTCGTCTACTGTGGATAATGTTAAATCTAAAATATATCTGCTTTATAAAAGTCTAAATACATATGGTAATTAAACTAGCTTTTAATTAAAACGAAAACCGGATAGAACAACTGTTCAACATGAAACAGTCACTTTCGTCTTATCTGTGGGTTTTTTTTTTATGTGAATAATTTAAATTAAATATTTTAAATATACTGTTTTTAATATACTAAGATTACTAAGTTATTAGTGTAGCAGTAAAAATATTGTAATAATTTTGTAAAAAATTATTTCAATCTATTTTTCTCAATTGTATTTAAAATAAGTTTACAGCTTTTTTGAAATTCTCATTGATCTACACACTTATTTTCATCAGCTTAAATGGAAACAAAAATATTTTATATATTTTTCCTAGCTTTGAATGCCGCATAAATAGATCTTTAATTAGTAAAATTGTAATTATTTTGTAGAAATATATTTCAACTTATTTTTCTCAATAGTATTTCAAAAATAGGTTTGTAATTTTTGAAATTCGCTTTCTTCTATTATATTTATTCGTATATTCTATTTTTATCAAAATAATGGAAAACAAAACTATTTTATATATATTTGTGTAGATTACTACTAATGTCATAAATATCAAAAGTATTTAACTCAATTCATTAATCAAAATATAATTATTTTATTTCATTTAATTCTTAACAGTTAAAACCTACAGGAAAACATTCTAAAATGAATTTATTATTATTTTTTACTTCTCAGAACAGAAAAGGAAATAACAAGATTTACATTTTCTTGTTTTCTAACGTTTTAAATATATACAGCTATTTGCTTTCTTCAAATACTTATTTAAATTAGAATTTAAATCTTCTTTAATGCTCTTTTTTAACTTTTTTTGTGAGAAGTACAGACGAGTTAATATTTTACCTGAAAGGTAATGTTAATTAAATTGAAGCCCTTTTTTTTAAAAATTTCAAAACATTAATAACATTGTTTATTTAGTATAACTAACTATCTTTGAAAAATTTGTGAAAATTAGGACATAAAAACACGAATTTATTATATTGATTCTGGAATAAAGGAAATAATTCAAATTAAATACTTTAATTTCACGTTTTCTGTTTACTTTTAAAACATTCTATTCAACAATTTTAAATCTTAACAGAAAAAAACTGTCTTTTTCTGACGTTTAACAAAAAATACTGTTTAAAGTAATGAATCAAAATATTTTTAGAAATTTTTCATTTAACTAAGTAAAAATAAGATTCTTCCATTTAATTCATTTTATATTTTTTCAAGATTTACATAGAACTACAAATTGTAATGTAATCTTCACAGAAATGTTACTATTATTTGTTTTATTCTAAATAAATGTAGTTATATTGTAATGGATTGCAGTAACTTAAAGGGATTTCAGACAAACGAAATAAATTTTTAGTGATTTATTCATTTATTAATATTATAAACTTTTTGAAAATCATTCCTTTAGGAGTTGAAGACATTTTATAAATATACATTATATAAAGTTAAACATTTTTAAATCCAATTTGTACTTTAAATCATAAATTAATATATTAAAGTTATTTGTTATTCCATGTGTTTTTAGATTGAAGGTAAATTTTATTATTACCCTTAAAAGAAGACTTCTTATTTTCATAAAACCAATACAAAATATCCACTTATTGTTATTGTGTTTTATTACTAATAAATCTAAGACAAATTAATTTATTTATGTTTAGTAAAATAACATACTTTTCTTTGTTACTATTTTCTGCTACAAATGAAAAGAATAGATAACAAAGTGTGCATTTGCTAAAAATGTCCATTTGGCTCTATGCTTCTGCAATCAATATTCTTAAAACTCAATTTATTTTATTAAATCACTTATCGTACTTCTAGCAAACTGAATAAAATGTTTACAAATATCCCTTGGGAGCTACTATACAAGTCGTATGGATTTTTAAATTCAATTTATATTTTCAATCAAAACTGGAACATATTCAATAGAATTCTATTACTTTTTTAGAAATATTAATGATTTTCTCTAGAAAATGTTTTCAGCAGTACTGAATACTATTTTCTGAATCTAGTTAAGTTTATTATTTTTCATTGTTGTATAAATGTTTAAAATCAAATAATAAAACTGAAATTTTTGTATCAAAGAAAAGGTTTGAAAATCTCAAATTAAAAATTTTACCACTGAAATAAACTGTTGCACGAGAATAATGACATCTTGGACATGTTTAAAATCTGAACATTATAAACATCTAAAAATAACCTTCATTTTATGATAATTTTTTTTTTTCTTTTTCCCAATAAAAAAGAAAAGTAATTTTACAAAAATTATTTATATAATCATTTGCTTGAAAGGATGGGTTTCGGAAATATTGTTAAATTCAAATTACTTTGTAGAAAAACTAAATACTAACTAAATATTAACTTTTAATTATCAGTTATAACAAAATTAACATCACCAGCGGCGCAACAGCCCCATGGTGGCCCAAGGCCGTCTGCTTATTGGCAGATTTCGAGACAGGTGATGTTTTCTTTTTACTGGGTAGGTTTGTCAGACTTACGCCAAACTTTCCACAGTCATATTAGACAGCGACCTACGGTTTAAAGTGGATTCCGAACCACTACAAACATCCATGGCACAGCCTGGTCTCTAACCAGAAAACTTTGGCACCGAGTGCCAGAAGAGATAGTCCCTCTGCCATTCAGGCCCCTTAACAAAATATATATATATATATATCTCCTCATATATATATATATCATCCTCATTAAATAATATATATATATATATATATATATATATTATTTAATTTGAGATGTATTTAAATTAATGAATTGTATTAATTTACGGTGATGATTTTTAGTGCTTCTTACATTCTACACTGGGTTTAACTATTATCCTTATATAAGGCATTATGTACATCTAAAAATTTGAAAATCTTTATATATAAGACAACAGAATTGTTTAATGTAACATAATACTTAAAATAATGGCACTTTGAATATATTTTTTCCTTTCAAACATTTACTTTTTATCTGATTCTTAGTCAAAACTTACAAGTAATTTTTATTAATTACATTTTAACTAATAAAAACATATTTTTAAGGATAATTTTGTGGTAAAGTGTTTTCTGTAATAAATTCATTTCTGCTATTCAATCAATTTTTAAAGTGGTCTAGTTTGATAATCATGAGTTTCAAAATTCAGTAGCTCTCTGTACACCGCTTAACTTAATAATGCAATTAACGTAATTTTGAGCACTTTTTTATAAAGAAAAAAAGATTAATATCTTTTATTTTTAATGTTAATATAAGTAGAAATTAAATAGCAGCAGTAAATGTATTTCTCTGTTTTAAATTCATTAATCTAAACGTATCTTATTTTAATAGAATTCCAACTCTAATATGATTAAAAAAATTTGAATTACATGATACTTTCATTATATCCCACATTTTTTTATTATTTTCCGCATAAATAATATGAGTGGTTATTGTAAATTTTTAATACATTTTAAAAATACAATGAAGGTATTTATATTTAAAATAACTTTTCATGCTATAATCGTCTAAAAGCAAAATACCGATTTTGTAATTAAAAATAACCATGCGGTATGTATTTTATTTAAGCAAAACATCATTTAAAAATACATGTCGTATCTATATATATATAATTAAAATAGATGAAACTAAAATTTCCGTTTGATTACTATTTAAAAAAAAAAGGTACACTTTTTTAGAAATTTAAAAAAAAAAAAAAATATGCTAGATATATTTTATTTAAGTAAAAAAAAAAAAGCATTTCTAAAAATTAATTTTTTTTTTTTTCATTATTGTTAATGAATTAATAGAGGTAGAAAAAAAATGTTAGTAATCAATTAAGTAAAAGTGCGAGATGAGTTTTTGTTTTAATGGATTATAGTTTTTATTTTATCTAAAAGTTTATTTTATCATATGAATGCTAAATAAAAAAAAATATTCATTTATTGTAATTAGTTTATCATATTAAGTTTAGTAATCTCATTTGATTCAGTTACAACCATTTACTCTTAATTTATTTCTTATTTCAAACACAAAGAATTGAAAGTAGACCTCTAATTAAATTTAGATGCATTTTTTTGTTGTTTATGTAGGGAAATAAATAACAAAAAAATTCTACATAGTATTTAATAATTGTTTTCGTGTATTCTTAATTAAAGAAGAAAACATTTTAGATTACATAATAACGTAAAATGATTTTTTTTTCTTGAATGAAAGAAGAAGAACAAAAAAATTATTGTGCATTATTACAAGATTAAAACAAAATATTATTTTTATTATTTTGTACTATTTATGTTACAAAATTTCAGCAAAAAAGTAGAATAAAAATGCATCTGTAATTCATGAAAAAATCATAATGTTTTTAGAAATACAATAATTTTAATGGTTTAAAAAAACGAAAATCGTAATTAATGGAACTGGAGAACAAAGTAAAAATTAATAATTAAAAAAAAAAAAAAAACATATACACATATAAAGCTACACGTGGCTCCAGGTAGGGGTAGAGCAAAATGAATAACAGCGGTTCAGTCCATATTTATGGCATATATATATATATATATATATATGTTCTTTTTTTCTAATGCAGATGGAAATACAGAAACAATTAGTCTGTATGCCATAAGCAAGTAGCTTGAAGATATGCTACGGCCGAGAGTAAGACTACATTATATGTATATATATATATATATATATATAATTAGATAAACATTCTGCCAATTTTCATCTAAATTGCTATATCTTTTCTACACGATCACACAGGCATAAACAAATTATTTTGAATATATAACCAAAATAAGGATACATAATTATACAATAAATACCTTAAATTTAAATGCAGAAATTTTCAATATTAAATTTGTATTGTCATATTGACAATTTCTTCAAGGTATTTTTACTTCTTTTTGTTACATAATAATTTAAAGAGAATTATATTTTTTTTTTTTTTTTTTCATTCTTACACAGATAACCATTACGATCGTTTTATATCTTTAGTTTTACTTTTAATTAATGAATTTTCTTTTAAAAATGCCATTTATAAACAGTTATTTAACAATCTGTTTCTTTTTTCAGGTATTCCAGGAATAAAGATAAAGCCAGTTAACAGTTTAGAAGACACTACAGGTAAAGTCAAAATCATTTTTTTTGTTCATTGTATTCATTTAAGATGAAAGATAATCGAAAAATTTTATCTAATATTTGAAGGTATTAATCTTCCTTTACTATGTACTAGTACAATGCTAGATCAGTAGGAAAACTTTACATCAATATTTTTGTATCAATATTATATCTGTGACAAGAAAAGAGACACAGAAAAAAATGCTCAACAGGAATTCATATCAATAATTATGATGTACAACTGCTATCTATCACAATATAGTATGCAATTAAAAACTTTAATATTAATTTACAAAAAATTCCTACATATTCTATCAAATTTTTATTACTATGTTTTACATAAGTTTTTTTCTGTGTAAATAATCGACAAACTACATTACCTTAATTAAATTAAATGTAGAATATATTTAGTTTAATATAATATCAATTTTTGAAAATGAAATGAGTTTTATAATAATGTTTATTGGTATATCTATCTAATCATTCTGAATTTTTTTTTTTTATGCATTTAATATTTTTTTAAATATTTAAGTTACTTATAATGGATGCACATTTTGGCACATCATTATATGCTTATAATTTTAGAAACGAATTTCAAATAATTTTAATTGAATTCGTTCAATAAAAACTTATCTCAATTTTATTACTGAAATTATTCATTTATAATATATTTTTCAGTACAAATATTTTAATTATTTTAATAATACTTGAAATTAAAAAATTAAAAATATGGAATCTTTTATAATGTACAGTATAATAATATAACTATATTAAAATATATAATTATGTACTACACTTAACTATACAAACAATACACACTGAAGTTTAGAAATTAAAAAACACAGAATGTTACTTTAATATGTTCTATTTAATTAATATATAAAATGAAAAACACCACCTTGCACTGTAGAATCAAGGATGTTTTAAATTTTTTTCAAATTTTAATTTTAATGATGTATGAAAAAAAGTTTATTATACAGTACAAAAGCTTTATTCATAACTTTTTCCACATAATGTTTAAAAACAATTAAAAATTTAATTTGATCTCTTATAACAATTATATTGATGTTATATAATGAATATTTCTTTTAAAAATAAATATAAATCTATACCAATCGCATAGATTATTATTGGTATAGATAAAATAAAAATATGTTAATAAATCTATAACATTCACATATATATTACACTTGAATTTACAAACTGAAGGACAAAATACGAGTTCAAATTAAACAGTTTTTTTCGTGAAATAACTATTTTTGATAAAAAATTTTCAGCACATTAACAAACATATTTAATTCTTTTTTTTTTTTTTTAGACATAAATTTATAATTAAAGTAAAGGTATTCTTTTGCATTTTATGTTAAAATCTTTTTTTCGCAATTTTTTTTTTTTTTTTTGCGTAATGTTTTACAAAAAAAGAAAAAGAAACATTTTTAAATTACCTATTGCTGAAAACTAAGTAAGTATTTTTAAAACAAACTGAACAACAATTTAATCTTACTTACACAAAAATTAGACGCTGGAAATATGCAATTCCATTCCTCCAGAAATGAATTTACAACAATTTTATTGTTAAAGTATTTTTTTTCTCGTAGGATATGATATTACGTTTCATTCCCTAAATTTATGTCATACAGCTTTATAACTATATTATACAATTCAAGAGATAATAAAAAATTTTTCAAAAATTACATTAAATTTACATAGATAATTTTATGCAAATTAAAAGAGCATAAAATTTGAAGAAAATTTGGAATAAATTAGCTTTGACACTAAATATAGTGTATTGTTCATAGTTGAAAAACTGGATAATATTTAGTTGAATATAAATTTTTTTGTTTATATGTAATATTGTAATTTGTAATTAATTGCCACAGTTAAAAGTTAAAATAACAATTAAATCTAATTAAATTAACGTAAAATTTAAAAAAAAGCATTTCATAAAATTGAATTCTTAACAGTAAAATTTTTGGGTTTTTTTTTTTTTTTTATATTATCTATATTTTTTACATCCTTGTATCATATACACTCAAGAGCCAAAACTATGACCACCCCTACATTTTGCAATGAACTCGCCTGGATGACGTGGAAGGCACCTGATCATGTGGAAGTGGTATTTAACTGCTGCTGGAGAGTCTGAAGAATCATTCTTTCACTTACTTCTGTGTGTGATGGGAAAGGCTGCGGATCTAAGCGACTTTGATAGAGGGCAGATTGTAATGGCTCGAAGGCTCGGAACAAGTATTTCCGAAACTGCACGACTCGTGGGTTGTTCGCGATCTACAGTTGTTAGTACTTATGCAAAGTGGATGAATGACTATGGAACCAGCTGTAGACGACATGGTGTTGGACGTCCACACGCTATCAAAGAAAAGATCGTCGGAGACTGTCTCGCATGGTGAAGCAAAACCGGAGCCAGACAGCGTCTCAGCTGACAGCCCAATATAATGTAGGGCGAAGTAGAATAGTATCGGAGCACACTGTTCAGCGGACACTGTTGGATATGGGGCTACGCAGCAAACGTCCCACTCGTGTGCCTTTTGCTGACCAAGCCTCATCGCCAACTGCGCCTGCGCTGGACTCGGGAACATCGTGACTGGTCCATGGATCAGTGAGAGAGAGTTGCCTGGTCAGATGAATCACGGTTTGTCATTCGCCGTCTTCCAGGCGAACAGTTGCTGTACAGCGCGTCATACACAGACCGGTGGTGGCGGGACCCGTGGTTGTGGTAGAGCAGACCATGAATGCTACAGTGTATCTGAATATCATTGCGGACCAGGTGCACCCTTACATGACCTCTGTTTTTCCAGCTGGAAATGGAATGTTCCAACAGGACAACGCCTCTTGTCACAAGGCTAAAATTGTGTTGGAGTGGTTCCAGGAACATGATGCTGAATTCCAGTTAATGTTCTGGCCGCCTAACTCACCGGATTTTCAATCCGATAGAACACATTTGGGGATGTCCTGGGACGGCAGCTCAGAGTTCAAAGACCACCAATTCGCAATATCTCGGATTTGCGTGACCGTTGCTTAAAACATCTGGTACAATCTGTCTCCGGCCATCTACCAAGGACTTGTGGCATCCATGCCAAGGCGGTTTGAAGCTGTGTTGCTGGGCCAACTCGTTATTGGCAGGTGGTCATAATGTTTTGGCTCTTGAGTGTAAATCAAAATATTTATTTTCACATTCAAACATGTAATGCTAAAAATACTTAATGGATAAAAACCCACTGCCGTTTTGAAAATAAATCCACACATTGCATTTAAAAAAAACTCTTAACGACAAGTTTTTAAACTGATTCTAACAATTTTCATTCACCAGACAAAAACTAAAATTTCACAAATCTCATGAACCCCAAAATAAAATGTTGCAGGATTATCATTTAGATTCTTTTACCTTTAAAATATGCTGGTGTCCTTTTTCTTTCTATATTACTTATATGCTATTATCCCTATTCTAATAGATTGCCATATTTTATGTAAATTTAAATATACAGATTATTAATATGAAATTATTCTTGAAAAGGTATACAAATTGATTACTAGTACATTAAATTTTAATATGTTTATTTAAGTAATATTTCGCTGCACCATTTGCTTATATAACATGCATATAAAAACACAATTTAAATATACTTTATTATTTTAATATATTATTATTGTATTATATAAACCAAAATATTTATTTCCACCTTAGCCATGTATGCAAAAAATAATGAATGGATAAAAACACACTGCCATTTTGAAAAATAAATCCACACGTTGCATTAAAAAAAAAAAACTCTTAACAACAAATTTTTAAACTGATGCCGACATCCTGATCCTGAAAATTGCACAAATCTTATGAACCCCAAAATAAATTGCTGCAAGGATTACCGTTTAGATTCTTTTTACCTTCAGAATGTGCTGGAGTCCTTTTTTCTTTCTATATTACTTTTATAATATTGTCTTTATTCTAATATATTACCCTATTTTATGTAAATCGGAATATAAAGATGTAATATTTTATGTTACAAACTGTACCATTATGAGGCAAAATGAAAAACACTGTAAAAAAATTTCATCAGTAAAAACAATTTTATGCAGAGGGTACTGTAAAGTGTGGCAAATGAGTGCCACTTTTTTATTATATATCTCATTTGAGGATCTATTTGGATTGATCTTCTTGTTATTTAATATATGTAACAAAATATACCACTTTAAAAAGATGCAATTTTATTAAGCTATTAAAATTTTTATTCTTTTGGATTGATATTTATCTTTACTTGAAAAAATTAAAGATTGAATTGATTTAACATGTTAATAAAATAATAATTGTAGAAGTAACATCTTCAAAAAATGCAAATTAAAAATTAATTAATCAATTAAAATTTTAAATTACTTCACGTTCACCATTTTTAAAAATAATTCACAATTTACTTTAATTAATGTGTTATGATTGAAATTTAATCTCAAACAAAAATAAGATTATTTTTTATATTATAAAATACATTTTTCTTATTTCATCTTTTATGTAAGGTATTAACATTGCTAACATTAACAAAAGTTTAAATTAATTTCACATATTAATAAAATAATAAATGTTAATTTAAAAATAATTGTTGTTACAAAATGTCAATTAAAAAATAATTAAATTAAATTAAAATTTCTACATATACTCTGTTTTTAAAAAAATTCATAATTTATGTTAATTGCTGTGTTATCATAATATATTCTTAAATTAAATAAAATTATCTTCTAAAATAAATTATTCTTATTTCAACTCTTATCTAAGACACTAAAATCTTCGTGTATTCAAAATATCTGAGTGTGTTATAAAAATCATTTACAATGCAAATTTTAAGTCTTTTAAAAATTAAATATATACGAAACACATAAATAATGCATCAAAAACTAACTTTTGAAATGAAATACAATTTTCATTATTATGTTCCATTTTATGAACTTCAAGCGAAACACATTTTAAATATAGAAGACATTTGCTTTTGAAATGTTGCATCCATTTTTTTTTTTTTTTTTAAACAGCATTTTTGTTTAAAATGTTATGATCTTTTACTAATGGACAAGTAACAATCTTTATTCCCACCACCTAACATGTACGTTAAAAAAATATAATCGCAAACAAAAATTTATAATAGAAAGCATCTCTTTACCAGAAAACCACACACATTGCATTTGAAACACAAACCTAAACAACAAGTTTATTTTTACATTGGCACCAAAGTTTTTACCACGGAATAACAGAGAATGGCCTAAAATTACACAATTCCCATGCATCCCGAAATAAATTGCTGCATTTTTAGGGCTAGGATCATTTTCCTCACAAAATACCCGGCTACGTTGCCTTTTTCTACCTCCACCGTATAACCCTATCTCCAGCCTAATAGATTGTCATCTTTTATGCAACTCGGAATACAAGAGCGAAAAGATAATATATCACATATTGCATCATTCTGGGGCTAAATGAAAAACACCGTGTGTAAATCTCATCTGCAAACAAAAAAAGAAAAATAAAGCCTTTATGCTCAAAGGAGTTGTGGGTAGTTGGCCAAATGAGTGCTCATTTCATGGAATATCTTATTAGTGGATACGTCTGGAGTTATTCTCTGGGGATCCATTGTAGCTAAAATGAAGTGACATATCGCGGGAAATGGAAATACTGGCACAGAAAAGTTGAGAAAATGTATTTCTTTATCCTTTGCAAGAGGAAACGAAACGTCGCGTTAGGCTCGAAACACTCGGAATGTCTCGTGCTCATTGCCAATCAAAACTGGTTTTCGTTTATTAAATACACATGTTTTGGGGAGATGAAAATTATTATTACGGGCTACGGTGCTGCCGTAGCTACGTGGAATAGCGTCACTTCGCATCAAGAGATTAAGTTCTTACGCCAAATAGAATTTAGTCTAGACCGTTTTTGATTCTCTTTCGATCTGATCTGTATTCCCAGATAAATTTAACGATAGGTGAATGTGCTTTTTTTCTGGTTATGTTTGATTTATTAGGTCTTAAAATTGACATTTTATTTAAAATATGAATTAATTAAAAAAAAAGCATTATAATATTCTTGAGTTGAAATTAACAAAAAAATATTATTTCCCTAAATAAAAAGTGTCTAATGTGTTCATTAAGTTAAAATTAAATTTCCACTTTAATTTTTTTTTTATACATTCATTATGTTGAAATTAAAAAAGAAAAATTGCTTCCTTAAATACAAACTGTCTAATGTGTTCAATAAAATTAATTTCTGTTTTCATTTGAAGTCGCTTATATTTGTTAAAGTCATACACTTTCTATGGTTTTAAAAGTGCTATATAAAATTATAAAAAAAAAATATTTTTATAGTTGAATAAAAATTATTGCTGTAGAAAAAGATACTCTAAATGAGTGTATTTGGGCATTAAACTTTAATATGTTTATTTGAGGAATCTTTCAGAGTTTTGCGTTTGTATTTATAACTTGCGTATAAAAAGAGGAATTAATATTTATATAGCTGTTTCCTTATTTAAGGGAAGCAATTTTTTTTTTTTTAAATTAAACTTTTTTAATCTATAAAAAATTAACTAGGAGATTTAATTTTAATTTAAATTATGTAAGATACTATCATTTCGTGTATTCAAATTATCTGGATGAAATATCAAAATTAATTTACAATGCAAATTTTAAATCTTTTTTAAGAAATAAGCATACATGAATAACATAAATAATGCATCAAAAACCAACTACTGAAAATGAAAAACAATTTTTCATTGTTATGTCTTATTTTACGATCTTCAAGCAAAACACATTTTATATACAAAAGACATTTACTTTGAAATGAGACATTTTTTAAGTATACAGCATTTTGGTCAAAATGTTATACAATGTTTCTAATGCACAAGTAACAATATTTATTCCGCCTAACATTTCTGTTAAAAAATATAATCACATACAACAATTTTTGAAAGAAAGCATCTGTTTACCAGAAAACCACACTTCGCAATTCAAAACAAACCTAATCCAACAAGTTTATTTTACATTGATACTGAAGATCTCCACAGAAAAACAGAGAAGGGGCTAAAATTACACAATTCCCATCCATTCCGAAATAAATTGCTGCATTTAGCGCTAGGATCATTTTACCACACAAAATACCCGCTACATTTCCTTTCTTCTTACCTCAAACGTATAACTCTATCTCCAGCCAAATAGATTGTCATCTTTTATGCAACTCGGAATATAACGGCAAAAGATAATATATCACATATTGCATCATTCTGGAGCTACATAAAAACACCTTGTGTAAATCTCATCTGCAAAAGCAAAAAAGAAAAAAAAGCCTCTTTATGCGCAAATGAGTGGTGGGTAGTTGGCCAAATGAGTGCTCACTTCATGGAATATCTTATTAGCGAATACGTCTGGGGTTATTCTCTGGGGATCCATTGTAGCGAAAATAAAATGACATATAGCGGGAAATGGAAATACTGGCACAGAAAGTTGAGAAAATGTATTTCTTTATCCTTGCAAGAGGAAATGAAACGTCACGTTAGAGTTCGAAACATTCAGAATGTCTCTTGCTCATTGCCAATCAAAACTGGTTTTCGCTTATTCCATACACATGTTTTGGAGAAAATGGGAATTCTGGATTATTAACGGGCCACAGTTATATCGTAGCTACGTGGGAATAGTGTCACTTCAAATCAAGAGATTAAGTTCTTACGCCAAATAGAATTTCATCTAGACCGTTTTGATTTCGTTTCGATCTGACCGGTATTTCCCAGTTATATTTAAAGTTCGATGAATGTGTTTTTTTTTCGGGTTATATTTATTTTTATTACCGAAAATGTTAAATAAAAATAATTAAATAAAAATAAAATTTTCTTCACGTACTCTGTTTTTAAAACAATGCGCAATTTATTTTAATTAATGTGTTATCAATGAAATGTATGCTTAAATTAAATAAAATTAATATTTCTTCACCTACTCTGTTTTTAAAAGCAATTCGAAAATTATTTTCATTTGTTATTATTCGTATTTTTTCTTAAATTAAATAAACTATCTTATAAAATAAATTTTCTTTTATGTAATTACTAACAATTCGTGTATTTAAAATATCTGGATGAGATATCAAAATTAATTTACGATGCAAATTATAAATCTTTTTTAACAAATAAACATATACGAATCCATAAGTAAAGCATCAAAAAAAACTTCTGAAAATGAAATGCAATTTTACATTGTTATGTAATATTTTCTGAACTTCAAGCGAAATCCATTTTAAATGTAGATGACATTTGCTTTGAAATGATGAAAGTCTTGCTTTGATTTGATACAGGTCTTTTTTTTAACTATACAGCATTTTTGTTAAAATATTATACCATCTTTATTCTACCTAACATTATATGTTAAAAAAATATAATCACATACAACAACTTTGAATAGAAAGCATATATTTACAAGAAAACCACACATTGCATTTCAAACACAAACCTAAACAACACAGTGGCTAAAATTACACAATTCCATGTATGGAAAAAGCATTGAAATAAATTGCTGCATGTTTCCAGCGTTAGGATCATTTTTTCCTCAGAAAAACACCCTGCTACGTTTCATTTATATATCTCATCTGTAAAAAGCAAAAAGAAAAAAGCCTCTTTATGCGCAATGGAGTTGTGGGTAGTTGGCCAAATGATTGCTCGTTTCATGGAATATCTTATTAGTGGATAGCGTCTGGAGTTATTCTCAATGGTTCCATTGTAGCGAAAATGAAATGACATATCACGGGAAATGGAAATAATGGCACAGAAAAGTTCAGAAAATGTATTTCTTTATCCTTGCTAGAGGAAATGAAACGTCACGTTAAGCTCGAAGCACTCAGAATGTGTCGTGCTCATTGCCAATCAAAACTGCTTTTCGTTTATTCCATACACATGTTTTGAGGAGATGGGAATTCTGGATTATTACTGTCTATGGTTGTATCGTGGCAACGTGGGAATATTGTCACTTCGAATTAAGAGATTAAGTTCTTACGCCAAATAGAATTTCATCTAGACCGTTTTTGTTTTCATTTCGATCTGATCTGTATTACCAGATAAATTTAAGGATCGATGAATGTGTATTTTTTCAGGTTATGTTCAATTTATTACAGAAAATGTTAATTAAAAAAATTAAATTAAATAAAATTTTCTTTACGTACTCTGGTTTTAAAAGCAATTTGAAGTTTATTTTAATTAATGAGTTATTATTGAAATTTTTTCTTAAATTAAATAAAATTATCTTATAAAACAAATTTTCTTTTATGTAAGGCACTAACAATTCGTGTATTCAAAATATCTCGATGTGAATTCAAAATCAATTTATAATGAAATTGTAAATCTTTTTTAAGAAATAAACATATACGTATCATATAAGTAATGTATCAAAAACCAACTTCTCAAAATAAAATACAATTTTTCTTTGTTATGCCCTATTTTACTAACTTCTAGCAAAACACATTTTATATATAGAAGACATTTGCTTTGAAATGATACATCTTTTTTATCTAGTATACAGTATTTTGGTTAAAATGTCGTAATCTTTTTCTAATGTACAAATAACAATCTATATTCCACCTAACATTTATGTTAAAAACATAATCACATACCAAAATTTTAAATAGGAAGCATCCGTTTAACAAAAAAACCTCATATTGCATTTCAAAACAAACCTATACAACAAGTTTATTTTACATTGATACCCAAGTGTTTCCATGAAATAAAAGAGAATGGGCTAATATTACACTATTCCCCATGCATCCCGAAATAAATTGCTACATGTTTAGCGTTAGGATCATTTTCCTCAAAAATACCCTGTTACGTATTCTTTCTTCTACCTCCACCGTATAACCTATCTCCAGCCTAATAGATTGTCATCTTTTATGCAACTCGGAATACAAGGGCGAAAGATAATACATCACATATTGCATCATTCTAGGGCTAAATGAAAAAACCGTGTGCAAATCTCATCTGCAAAAAGCAAAAAAGAATAAAAAAAAAAGCATCTTTATGCGCAAAGGAGTTGTGGGTAGTTGGCCAAATGAGTGCTCATTTCATTGAATATCTTATTAGTGGATACGTCTGGAGTTATTCTCTGGGGATCCATTGCGAAAATGAAATGACATATCACGGGAAATGGTAATACTGGCACAGAAAAGTTGAGAAAATGTATTTCTTTATCCCTGCAAGAGGAAATGAAACGTCATGTTAGGCTCGAAACACTCGGAATGTCTCGTGCTCATTGCCAATCAAAACTGGTTTTCGTTTATTCCACACATGTTTTGGGGAAGATGGGAATTCTGGATTATTACGGGCTACGGTTCTGTCGTGGCTACGTGGGAATAGTGTCACTTCGAATTAAGGGATTAAGTTCTTACGCCAAGTAGAATTTCATCTAGACCGTTTTTGTTTTTCGTTTCGATCTGATCTGTATTACCAGATAAATTTAAGGATCGATGAATGTGTATTTTTTTTCAGGTTATGTTCAATTTATTATAGAAAATGTTAATTAAAAAAAAATTAAATTAAATAAAATTTTCTTCGCGTACTCTGTTTTTAGAAACAATTCACAATTTATTTTAATTAATATGTTATCAGTGAAATTTATTCTTAAATTAAATAAAATTAAAATTTCTTCACATACTCTGTTTTTAAAAGAAATTCGAAATTTATTTTAATTAATGTGTTATTATTGAAAATTTTCTTATATTAAATAAAGTTATCTTATAAAATAAATTTTCTTTTAAGTAAAGGCACTAACAATTCGTGTATTCAAAATATCTGGTTGCGATATCAAAATTAATTTACAAGGCAAATTTTAAATCCTTTTAAGAAATAAACATATACGAATCACATAAATAATGCATAACTTCTTGAGATGAAATGCAATTTTTCATTCTATTTTATGAACTTCAAGCGAAACACATTTTAAATATACTACAGAACACATTTGCTTTGAAATGATGCATCCTTTTTTTAAAAATTATACAGATTTTGGTTAAAAAATTGTAATCTTTTTTCTAATTTACAAGCAACAATCTTTATTCTACCTAACATGCATGTTAAAAAATATAATCACAAACAAAAATTTATAATAGAAAGCATCTCTTTACCAGAAAACCACACATTGCATTTCAAAACAAACCTAAAACAAGTTTATTTTACATTGGTACCAAAAGTTTACCACCGAATAACAGAGAATGGCCTAAATTACACAATTCCCATGCATCCCGAAATAAATTGCTGCATTTTTAGCGCTAGGATCATTTTCCTCAAAAAAACCCTGCTACGTTTTCTTTCTTCTCCCTCAACCGTATAACCCTATCTTCCAGCCTAATAGATTGTCATCTTTTATGCAACTCTGAATACAAGGGCAAAAGATAATATATCACATATTGCATCATTCTAGGCTAAATGAAAAACACCGTGTGTAAATCTCATCTGCAAAAAGCAAGAAGAATAAAAACAGCCTCTTTATGCTCAAAGCAGTTGTGGGTAGTTGGCCAAATGAGTGCTCATTTCATGGAATATCTTATTAGTGGATACGTCTGGAGTTATTCTCTGGGATCCATTGTAGCGAAAAATGAAATGACATATCGCGGGAAATGATAATACTGGCACAGAAAAGTTGAAAAATGTATTTCTTCATCCCTGCAAGAGGAAATGAAACGTCACGTTAGGGCTCGAAACACTCGGAATGTCTCGTGCTCATTGCCAATCAAAACTGGTTTTCGTTTATTCCATACACATGTTTTGGGGAGACGGGAATTCTGGATTATTAGGGCCACTGTTCTGTCGTAGCTGCGTGGGAATAGTGTCACTTCGAATCAAGAGATTAAGTTCTTATGCCAAACAGAATTTCGTCTCTAGACCGTTTCTGATTTCGTTTCTATCAGATCTTTATTTACCAGATAAATTTAAAGACCGATGAATGTGTTTTTTTTTTTCAGGTTATATTTAATATATTACAGAAAATGTTAATTTAAAAAATAATAAAATTTAGTATGATTAATTTTTATTTTAAATTTACTTGGATTCAAGATACAGAGAAATAGTTAGTGGTCATAAAGTTAGCACATGCCATCATAAAAGTACTAGCAAAAGTAAAAATTAAAAATTTTAAACATTACGATATAATTTAAGATGTTTAAATAAGAAATAATAACTAATTATATTAAACATTTGAATAAGTAAAAAGTAAAATGCATTAACTAGCTAAGAGTAAAATGAAAAAGAAAGGACATCTAATGCCAAGTTTACGATTAGTACGAAAGGAAACGGAAGTACCTGTTTCGGAGTACCTATGGGCTAAATATTCCCCGAAAAACTCCACATAATCATTAATATAGTTAAAATTACATTATTGAAATTGCATCGTGAATTTAAATAAAAAAAAAGAAAATTTACGATATTAAATTAAATGATAAAAAGAAAGATGTAAGTTAAGTTACTCAGGTGCAAGTAGTCCGCAAGAGGTTTTCCCGCGGACGGTCAATATATTAATGGAAAATAAAAATTAATTAAATTTTAGAATTTTAAATAAATACATTAGAAGTGAAAACATTTACTTCTTAAGAAGTTTAGATATCATTTGGAAAAAAAAAAAAAAATTACGATAGCCAGTATTTGTGTTAGTTTTGCACATAGTAGCAATAAATGAAAATTTAAGGAGCCAGATATACACCTCAGATTTGCAATTTAGCTATTTTGGTCATTTTGAGTTCCACGAATTCTTTTTAGACGTGGGAAGGACTCAAACGTCGCATCGTAGATAGCTGTAGGTCTTTTTATAGAGTTACTGACACCCAGATCGTATACAGGAATTGTGCGAATAACTTCATTGCGAATCTGAGGGCATTTATCATGAAAATGTTTTGAAATTTTGAATATGCAATCCATTATTAGATTAAGATCAAGATCTTTATGGAGTTTCTGTCTAACAAACTGTACTGGCTTATCAGGTTTACGATCAATAGGAATTTGCACAATGTAGTTAGCAGGGGTTGGGGTCGTCGTCGTCCTTGTGTTTACGGAGTTCCTTGGTCTATAATGACCTATTACTCCAGGATTATAGATTAAAGTTCATGGTATGGAAAAAGCATTGATGATTATAAACAGTAATGAGTGATAAAGGTATTGCACAACAGTGAAATAATTACAATGTTAAGAATAAAAAATGAAAAGAAAAAGAAACAAGATAAAAAAACCAGTTACAGAAAAAAATATACATAAAAACAATTGGGAGTATACTACGGAGTAGAGTAAATGCTGCTAGAAATGATGACTAAAGGGACAGGTCAGATTCGAACCCGCTGCCTTACGCCAACAAGGGCTCTACTCTGAACACTGAGCCAGTTCGTCTAGGTCAATTGCAAATTGTGCAGTGTCGCCCGAGGGCGTTTAGCGTTTTAGGGGTTGGGGAAGAAAGTTTCAGGAACTCTTACAGGGGAGAGGGGCTAGCTGTCGCTTTTCAGTCTATTTTTAGTAGCTCAGATTTCGAAGGCCGTCTCACAATTGTATGTTAGGAGATAAAGGAATCAGTAGGAGAGCATAACCTCCAAGTTAAATCCAAAGTAAAGCCTTAGTTGGGAATATTGGCATGATACTATGAATTATGAATTGAATGAGCATTAGATTCATGTAACAGATTCAGTATTTTACAGGGTGCATTATAAAGGATTTTAGCACTGTACTCACCTATATTGCTGTGCTGCTACACTGAAACAACTGAATTACCGCAGCTTGGAACGAAACTCCTTTATATAATGTGATTTTATCGCGCAAAGGAGTATCTCTATAGACTGTTGACGACAATTTAGCGTCTATTATCATATTGAATACAACAAATTGAATTTCCTGACGTGTAACTTGTATATTATATTAAAAATTAATACTTTTTAATAAATATTTTTCTGTTATCTGTAATGATGTTTATAAAAAGAAATTATAATTTATAAATTACACAAAAATTATATTTCTCAGTAAATAGATTTTTATTTTTATCTCTCATGATGTTATTTTCGAAGACCTTCCCACAATTGAATATTACGAGATAAATGAGTCAATAGGAGATCATAATTTCCAAGTTAAATCAAGTAAAGTTATAGCTGTGCATTTGAGACCCAGAATCAATGCATAAGATTCATATAACAGATCCAGTATTTTACAGTGTACGTTATAAAGGACTTTAGCACTGTACTCACCTATACTGCTTTGCTGCTACACTGAAAGAATTGAATTACCACAGTTTAGAACGAACTCCTTTACGGGTGTCATCTGGGAATTATTATTTATATAGTTGTTTCCTTGCTTAAGGAAGCAATTTTATTTTCTTTTTAAATTTCAACTTTATTAATCTATAAAAATTAACTAGGAGATTTAATTTTTAATGTAAAATTATGCAAGATACTAACATTTTGTGTAATCAAAATATCTGGATGTGACATCACAATTAATTTACAATGCAAATTTTAAATCTTTTTAAGAAATAAACATAAACGAAACACATAAATAATGCAACAAAAAAAATACTGAAAATGAAATGCAATTTTCACTGTTATGTCTTTTTTTTATAAACTTCTAGCGAAACTCATTTTAAATATAGAAGACATTTGCTATGTAATGGCGCATGCATTTTTTTTAAGTATACAGCATTTTGGTTAAAATTTTATTCTTATTTTCTAATGTAAAATAACAATCTTTATACCATCTAACATGTATGTTAAAAAATATAATCACATACAACAATTTTAGATAAAAAGCATCTATTTACCAGAAAACCACACATTGCATTTCAAAACAAGTTTATTTTACATTGATGCCGAAGTTTTCCACGGAATAACAGAGAAAGAGTTAAAATTAAACAATTCCCATGCATCCCGAAATAAATTGCTGCATGTTTGGCGTTAGGATCATTTTTTCCACAAAAATACCCTGCTACGTTTTCTTTCTTCTCCCTCAACTGTATAACCCTATCTTCCAGTCTAATAGATTGTCATCTTTTATGCAACTCGGAATACAAGGGCGAAAGATAATATATCACATATTGCATCATTCTAGGGCTAAATGAAAAACACCGTGTGTAAATCCCATCTGCAAAGAGCAAAAAGAAAAAAAGCATCTTTATGCGCAAAGGAGTGGTGGGTAGTTGGCCAAATGAGTGCTCATTTCATGGAATATCTTATTAGTGGAAACGTCTGGGGTTATTCTCTGGGGATCCATTGTAGCGAAAATGAAATGACATATCGCGGGAAATGGAAATACTGGCACAGAAAAGTTGAGAAAATGTATTTCTTTGTCCTTTGCTAGAGGAAATGAAACGTCACGTTAGGCCTGAAACACTCGGAATATCTCGTGCTCATTGCCAATCAAAACTGGTTTTCGTTTATGCTATACACATGTTTTGGGGAGATGGGAATTCTGGATTACTACGGGTTACGATTCTGTCGTAGCTACGTGGGAATAGTGTCACTTCGAATCAAGAGATTACGTTCTTACGCCAAATAGAATTTCGTCTCTAGACCGTTTTTGATTCCCTTTCGATCTGATCCGTACTTATTCCTAGATAAATTTAAAGTTTGATGAATAAGTTTTTTTCAGGATTTATTTAATTTATTACTGAAAATGTTAATTAAAAAATAATTAAATAAAGTAAAATTTTCTTTATTCTGTTTTTAAAATCAATTCGAAATTTATATTAATGAATGTGTTATCATTGAATTTTATTCTTAAATTAAATAAAATTAAACATTCTACACGTAATTTGTTTTTAAAAAAATTCAAAATTCATTTTAATTATGTGTTATTATTGAAATTTATGCTTAAATTAAATAAAATTATCTAATTAAAATAAATTGTTCTTATTTATCTTTTATGTAAAGCATTAAAATTCGAGTATTGAAAATATCTGGATGCGATATCAAAAGTAATTTACTATTCAAATTTTAAATCTTTTAAGAAATAAACTAATACGAATCACATATATATAATGTCAAAAACCAACTTTAGGAAATGATATACAATTTTCATTATGTCATGTCCTATTTTACGAACTTCAAGCAAAACACATTTCAAATATCAAACGTCATTTGCTTTGAAATGAGGCATCCTTTTTGTTAAATACAAAGCATTTTCGTTAAAATATTGTAATGTACACGTAACAATCTTTATCCCCCCAACATATATGTTAAAAATATAATCACATACAACAATTTTAGATAGAAAGCATCTATTTACCAGAAAACTACGCATTGCATTTCAAAACAAACCTAAACAACAAGTTCATTTTACATTGATACCTAAGTTTTCCACGGAATAACAGAGAAGGGCTAAAATTACACAATTCCCATGCATCCCGAAATAAATTGCTGCATTTTAGCTGTAGGATCATTTTCCCCATAAAATACCCTGCTTTATTTCCTTTCTTCTACCTCAACCGTATAACCCTATCTCCAGCCTAATAGATTGTCATTTTATATGCAATTTGGAATACAAGGAGGAAAGATATTATATCACATATTGCATTATTCTAGGGCCAAATGTAAAACACCGTGGGTAAATCTCATCTGCAAAAAGCAAAAAAAGAAAAAAAAAACATCTTTATGCTCAAAGAAGTTGTGGTTAGTTGGCCAAATGAGTGCTCATTTAATGGAATATCTTATTAGTGGATACGTCTGGGGTTATTCTCTGGGGATCCATTGTAGCAAAAAATGAAATGACATATCGCGGGAAATGGAAATACTGGCACAGAAAAGTTGAGAAAATGTATTTCTTTATCCTTGCTAGAGGAAATGGAACGTCACGTTAGGGCCTGAAACACTCAGAATGTCTCGTGCTCATTGCCAATCAAAACTGGTTTTCGTTTATTCCATACACATGTTTTGGGGAGATGGGAATTCTGGATTATTATGGGCCACGGTTCTGTCGTAGCTACGTGGGAATAGTGTCAACTTCGAATCAAGAGATTAAGTTCTTACGCCAAATAGAATTTCATCTAGAACGTTTTTGATTTCCTTTCGATTTGATCTGTATTTCCCAGATAAATTTAAAGATCAATGAATGTGTTTTTTTTTTTTTTGCAGGCTATATTTAATTTATTACATAAAAAATTATCAAATAAAAATGTATTGCGTAAAAGGCTATAGTAAAAAATAACTAAATAAAATAAAAATTTCTTCAAGGACTCTGGTTTTGAAAACAATTCGAAATATATTTTAATTAACGTTTTATTATTAAAATTTATTCTTAAATTAAAAAAAATATCTTATAAAAATTATTCTTACTTATCTTTTATGTAAGGTACTAGCAATTCTTATATTCAAAATACCTGAATGTGATGTCAAAATTAATTTACAATAAAAACATTACATCTTTTAATTATTAAACAAATACGAATCACATATATAATGCATCGAAAACGAACTTCTAAAATGAAATAAAATTTTTCATTATTATGTCTTATGTTATGAACTTCAATGCATTTGCTTTGAAATGATGCAAAATTTTCTTTGATTTGATGCAATTTTTTTAAGTATATTACATTTTCATTAAAGTGTTGTAATCTTTTACTTAAGTACAAGTAACAATCTTTATTCCCACCTTATAAATGTTTAAAAAAAAATATAATCACATGCACCAATTTCAGATAGAAAGCATTTGGTTATCAGAAAACCATACATTGCATTTCAAAAGAAACCTAGACAACAAGTTTATTTTTACATTGATACCGAAGTTTTTCCGCGGAATAACAAAGAATGGGCTAAAATTACACAATTCCCATGCATCCCGAAATAAATTGCTGCATTTTTAGCGATAGGATCATTTTTCCTCATAAAATACCTTGCTACGTTTCATTTCTTCTATCTCAACCGTATAACCCTTTCTCCAGCCTAATAGATTGTCATATTTTATGCAACTCGGAATACAAGGGCCGAAAGATAATATATCACATATTGCATCATTCTAGGGCTAAATGAAAAAAAAAAAAAACCGTGTGTAAATCCCATATGCAAAAAGAAAAAAGAAAAAACAGCATCTTTATGCACAAAGGATTGGTGGTTAGTTGCCCAAATGAGTGCTCATTTCAAGGGATATCTTATTAGTGGAATACGTTTGGAGTTATTCTCAGAGATCCATTGTAGCGAAAATGACATGACATATCGCGGGAAATGGAAATACTCACAGAAAAGTTGAGAAAATGTATTTCTTTATCCTTGCAAGAGGAAATGAAACGTCACGTTAGGCCTGAAACACTCGGAATGTCTCGTGCTCATTGCCAATCAAAACTGGTTTTCGTTTATTCCATACTCATGTGTTGGAGAAATGGGAATTCGGGATTATTATGGACTACGTTTCTGTCGTAGCTACGTGGGAATAGTGTCACTTCGAATCAAGACATTAAGTTCTTACGCCAAATAGAATTTCGTCTAGACCGTTTTTGATTCCCTTTCGATCTGATCTGTATTTCCCAGATAAATTTAAATATCGTTGGAGGTGGGGTTTTTTTTCAGGTTATATTTAATTTATTAGGTCTTACGATTGACATTTTAATTAAAATATAAGCTGATTAGGAAAGCTTATAATAATCTTGAGTTTGATTGATAGTTATAGTTAGTTATTTCACAGTTTCATATACATAGCTTGCATTTAAAAACACGTTAAAAATTAAGCACCTAGGCTAGTTTTTCTTTCTTTTTATAATTAAAAATTAAACTTAAATATGATGTAACTAAGGTTTTTTTTTATATATATTTATATTAAAAATAAAATGGAATAGTAAAAAAAAGACAGAAAAAATTAAAAAGAAAATAAAGATTAAAAAGAATTTAAAATAGCTGTTTATAAAAAGAAAAAAAAATTGCTTCCTTACATGAAAACTGTCTATTGTTTGCATTAAAGTTAATTTTGTTTTCATATGACGTTGATTATATTTTTTAAAGTCCCACACTTTCTATTGTTTAAAAGTGCTATATAAAATTAAAAAAAAAAAAAAATCACTTTGATAATTGAATAAAAATTATTATTACAAAAGGTTACACAAATTGATTACATATGCATTAAATTACTTATTTATTTACTTTTAATATGTTTATTTAAGAAATATTTCGCAGTTTTTCCTTTGCAAATAAAAACACAAATTAAAAATTTATTCTAAAAGTTCATTTTTTATAGATTTTTTAAGATTAGGTGAAATTAAGAAAGAAATTGCTTCCTTAAATAAAAACTGTTTATTGTGTACATTAAAATTAATTTTTATTTTCATTTGACGTTGATTATGTTTGTTAAAATGACACAGTTTCTTTTGTTTATAGAGCTATATAAAATTATTAAAAATAATTTTTGATAAGTGATTAAAAATCATTCTCTTTAAAAAGTTGCTGTAATTTATTACTTGTACATTAATTTTTAAAAATGTTTTTTTTTTAAGAAATATCTCACATTTTTTCCTTTTGAACATAAAAACAAGAGTTAGTTTCCTGAAGATGGCTACTTTTTTTTTTTTTTTTTAAGTATGTAGTTTTTGGTTAAAATGTTATCATCTTTTTCTAGTGTACAAATAACAATCTTTATTCCACCTAATATGTAGGTTAAAAAAATATAATCACATGCAACAATTTTAAATACAAAGCATCAGTTTACCAGAAAACCACGCATTGCAATTCAAAACAAATCTAAACCACAAATTCATTTTACATTGCTTCCCAAGTCTTCCACGGAATAACAGAGAATGGGCTAAAATTACACAATTCTATGCATCCCGAAATAAATTGCTGCATGTTTAGCATTAGGATCATTTTCCTCACAAAATACCCTACTATGTTAAATTAAAGTATTCAACATTTTATAAGTAAATTAAAGTATTAAAACTTTGTAAAGTAAAGTATTAAAAATACTTTGTATTCAACATTTTGTAGTAAATTTATTCAAAATTTTGTTGTAAATTAGTTTTCAACATTTTGTAGTAAATTAAAGTATTCAACATTTTGTAAGGTAAATTAAAGTAAAGTAATATTATTATAATTTTTTAGGCAAATATAAGTTAATTAAAAGTAAAGTAAGTAAAAATTAAAGTAAAATTTTTGTAGGTAAATTAAAGTATTCGACATTTTGTAAGGTAAATTAAAGCATTCAACATTTTGTAAGGTAAATTAAAGTTTTCAACATGTTGTAAAGTAAATTAAAAATGATAAAAAATTAAAATGATGCATTTTTAATAAAATCAACTCCCTAACAATTGAAGATTTATCAAATATAAATGCATAAATAAATATATTTAAATTCAAAAATATTTTTATAAAAATATTAAACTTTATTCAAAAGATTATATCGGAACCAAAGAGAAAAAAAAAAATAAAAATAATACATGATTTCTAAATTATCGCTTTTCTGTCAAAAATTTCCCTTAAAATCCTATTACACAATATTTTAACTAAAAATATTTTGCTTACATTTACAAAACTTTTTAAAAAAGACATTAATAACATAAAAGATATTTCGCTTTTATCTGGACGATTTGGCAGGTTAATTACTTTCCAAAATCCACTCAGTGTAAAAATCCCATTATGATTGATAAGCAATTAATTAGCTTATATGTGTCGTAAATAGAAATTTTGCTTTCCTAATTAATGCTTAAATACATTATTATAATTATAACCATTTTTATAAAATTTGCTATTTCATGTTTTAAAGCACTTTCCCGGGATTTGTGGCTCTCCATAAAACCCAAAGAGTATGAAAGGTATGAAATAAAAAAATAGAACTGTATTTTGAATAATTATGAGAATAATGTTCAACAAAAATAATAAATTTAATGGCGAAAATATTTTGTTTACTAATTAGTCTCAATTAGCGAAGTGATTTGCGAATTAAAGCCTGCTTTTACATAAATTTGAAACAATATTTTCATTTCTGTTACAGTTATAATATGACGCTGTAATTTTACTCACAATAGCAGGGTTGGGTTAACTCAATTTTTATTTTTTTGCATTTTTAATTATCTCATTTCAATTAGTCATTTTGTCTCCTTTATTTTTTATTAATATTAAAATTTCCTTTGAATGTCATTTGTTGTTCAATTTAAATTCTTTTATTTTTCAATCTTTTAAGTCAACCCAAAAATTATTTTTTTTTTTAACACAGCATGGACAAAATTTTTAATAAGATTTTTATAACTTTAATCAATAAAATTTTTAAGAAATTTAATTATAATTTAATTTCAATTGTTTAAGAGAATAATTACACAAAGAATTGTTTGCTCTGTTAATTTTATTGCTCACTGTATCATAATTCTTTTGATGTGAAACAGTCTTTTAAGAAAAAAAAAAAAAAAACATGAATAAATAAAATATAAAAACGGAAATTTAGAATAAATTAGTATAATATATAATTATTACTATTAAAATGCTAATTTTTATTAAATTTAATGTGCTTAATTAATAATAATTTAATGTGCTGAAATTTTAAAATGCTAATTTTTATTTTAATTTAATTTGGTAATAATTCAGATTCAGCTAATTTCATCACTTCTTTCTAAAATAATTAAACATGACATGACATTATGGGCCAAATATCTATCATCGATAGTAAGACTATCAAGTGGAAGTTTTCCTGGTTTTCTCGCATGCGACACAATAATGCGAAGAAGTTGTCGCAGTGTTCTCACCTCATCAACCATCGGTGGCCTGTTCATAGTATACATAAGAACATGCGGCCCACCGATGTTAAAAAGATAATAAAAACGTGCTATAAGTTATCTAAAATAAAAAAGGAAAACTAATACATATTTAAATATTGCAAGTGCTAATCTTTTTGGTTATAATATTGTCGAAAATGCTTAAAGTTAAAGCTTACGTAAATGTTTAACTTCAACAATTAAATAAAAATTTCAGTGCAGAAAGCATTCAAACATTGCAATGATGTGTAATCATGTAAACTCTAACTAGCTTTAATTGTTCAGGTAAAAAAAAAAAAAAACTTTAATTCAATATATATATCGCAACATTTTTACGAATATCTAATAAAAAGTTATTTTCTTAAAATATTCTTAGCTTTGGTAAGAATTAATTAAAAGATAAAAAAAATTAAATTAAAAGAGAGAATTTATATATTAATATGATATACATTATTTACATATTTACTAAATGTTGTTACAACAGAAAAATACGATTCTGAAACATTAATTATATTGACAATAAACGTAAGTAAAGATTGAAACCTTAGTAATGCATTCGAAGAAACTCATAGGTTTTTCTATATTAGCTTCCTAAAAGAAAAGTTTATTTATTTTAGGTGCTATCCTTTAAAATTCAGTTAATGACATGGAAGTCATTACTGAACGAAATACTGGAATAGTGTAATATTTTATTTAAATTTGATAAACAATTAAATTCCATGTGCAACGTATTGTTTTGCTTTAATACAAGCCACTTTCAGTTAAGTTCATCTTAACAACAATGGCAGATACGTAACATATTCAGAATTATTCATGTGACGCGATAGCAGAGAAATACTTTACTGAATCCTTTATTCTCTCCAAAATTTGAGCAAACGCATGCAACTGAGTAATTTGCATGTTCTTTTTAAAAACAAGCGTCATTTGGGACAATGACCATGCTCGAGCCATAGAGCTATATCCGACATTGACACGAAAATTTTCAATCTGATGATGTCTCCGATTTAATGTCTTTCGAACAAAACTATCCCACAGTAAAAGCCCCACGTGTTTACCACCAGGACATTGCAGCACTCATTTACCATATCTAATATGCAAGAATCGTGCAGTAATTATTCAACATTCTTTACAAAAGAAGTTTTACATAAGATATAACTTAACATATATACATGATTCAGTAAAAATTCCTATTTATTTGTAATTAAAATAATGTAATTGTTTTTCTAAATAAAACCCCCAAAGAATAATTTTAATAGAATCAATTAATCAGAAAATTTCCCTCTTCATCATCATTGATATACATATATAATATACATCCGAAGATAAATGGGATTCTGGGTAAACTAATATATCTGCCTTTATAAATTCTTACAATAAGTAATTCACTTAAGTAATTAATAATTTAGTTATCGTATAATTTAGTTTTATCGTATTAGTATTATCGTTTTATCGTATCGCATATTACGATAAGTATTAGCTCCCTTCCGCTGATTAAAATATTATAACTTCTCTTCAAACAAAAGTGATAAAAATGTTTTAAAAAAAAATACTTCAAAATCATTTATATGCATCATGGTGTAGTTTGCTAATTGCTGGAAGTGCTTGAAGTCTTGCACTTATGAAATGTTTTATAGATAAAAGTAATTTCATGTAAATTAGACATGTTTTATCACTGAACTTCAACTCGGAATAGAACTCATTAAAGAGGTCCCTGTTGATACGAAATATTAACTTAATCTTGAAGCATAAACTAAATATCCCACCTAATTGCCTAGATACACTTTTCTTGACGTATTGCAAAATAAATACGATCCAGATAATCCAATATGTCCACTTTCTACTAGGTCATTCCTGTCCTCATTTACTATCTTTGAAGGGCTTCAATATGCAAGAATCGTATTGTAATTACCCAGCATTTTCTACGACGAAAACAGTATCATTGACATAAGATATAATGAAACATTATATTATTCTGGAAAAAATTTGATATTTAGTTGAAATTAAAAATAATACAATTTTTTAAAATAATATAATACAGTCCCAAAAAAGAATCATCATCATTAGTATACACATATAATATGCATCCAAACATAAATGGGTTTCTTTGTAAACTGATATATCTCCCTTTGTAAATTCTTATAGTAAATTGTAATTCACTTAAGTAATAAATAATTTAATTTTATTGCTAAAAATAAATATTCCAATAAGTATTAGCTGCCTTCCA
>BPLR01021352.1:0-42000 GCA_021605095.1 Caerostris extrusa
TTACGTATTGCTGTGCTCCAAAATCCTACAACAGTCATAGCTATCCTTGTGCAAGCTTACAATCATAGCTGTTGATTACAACCTTAGCGGTTCAGCATTTCTACAGTCATAGTTGGCTCCGTCTTCAAGATTGTGAATCAGGTGTACAAGGGGAAAATAATAAAAATAAAATAAAGAAGCAAAAAATGGTATTTCAAACTGGGTTTTGTAATTACTGATTGTATCAAGTATGTGTATAAAAACATTGAAATATTTTGAAGATAATTTTTTTGTTGGGTTGTTAAGTTAAAAAGATTTAGCGTGGCTTAAATTTATTAAATTATTGAGATGGACATGATGGTTTGTTATGCTTGAATTCAGTTTATAGTTTAGTTTTGAGTTTGGTAACTGTGTTGAAGATTAAAAGAAGATTGTGGTTGTGATTTAAAGAACAATTGACTCTCATTTGTGCCACCTGAGAGATAAACTAGGAAAACACTTATACAGATGACTCAACAACAGAGAAGTAGGTTGCCAAAACGCTCCTAAACTTAATAATTTTAGGATGCCCTTAGCTGTAGTGATGGAATCGAACTCGTGACCATTTTCTCCAATGAACCACGACTCAATTCTTATCTACTAGTCATCTTGATGGGAACGTGTTTCTTCGTGCCCTACGAGAGCCACCGATGTTTAAAAATACAGTATAACTGTTCAACAATCCTACTCAAAAAGCTTTTCAGCAGTCTTAAATCATAACTGTCCAGCTTCCTACAATCATATAGCTTTCATCTACAGTCATAGTTGTCCAGCAACCCTCTTAATAGTTCAGCAATTCTATAATCGTAGCTGTCAACTATAGTCATATTCATCCAGCTGTATTAAAAGTCATAGCGCTGTCGACTAATGTCATAGCTTATCGACTACAGTCGGGCTGCGTCCAGCAATCCTACATCATAACTTTCCAACAGACCTATTATAGAGATTCAAAATACCATAGTCATAGTTTTCCACAGTCCTACAGTCACAACTATTAAATACAGTCATTGCTATCCAGCAGTTTTATTATAGAGATTCAGCAATCCTCCCCACAGTTTCCAACTACACACAGTCATTGCTGTCCAGTGTCTTATGATAGAGATTCAGCAATCCTTACAGTCACAACTATTAATAAGGTCATTGCTATCCAGCAATCTTATTATAGAGATTCAGCAATCCTATACAGTCACAACTATTGGGTCACAGTCATTGCTGTCCAGCAATCTTATTATAGAGATTCAGCAACCCTACAGTCACAACTATTAAAAATACAGTCATTGCTATCCAGCAGTCTTATGATAGAGATTCAACAATCCTACAGTCACAACTATTAAATACAGTCATTGCTATCCACAGCAATCTTATTATAGAGATTCAGCAATCCTACAGTCACAACTATTAAATACAGTCATTGCTGTCCAGCAATCTTATTATAGAGATTCAGCAATCCTACAGTCATTAAATACAGTCATTGCTGTCCAGCAATCTTATTATAGAGATTCAACAACCCTACAGTCACAATACAGTCATTGCTATCCAGCAATCCAGATTCAGCAATCCTACAGTCATTATACAGTCATTGCTGTCCAGCAATCATTATAGAGAACAATCCTACAGTCACAACTATTAAAACAGTCATTGCTGTCCAGTCATTGTTCAGCAATCCTACAGTCACAATCTTAGTCATTGCTGTCCAGCAGTCTTAGATAGAGATTCAACAATCCTACAGTCATTGTTATCCAGCAATCTTATTATAGAGATTAAATCTCACAGCAGTCATTGCTGTCCAGCAATCCAGCAATCCTTTTAGAGATTCAACAACTTCAGTCACAACTATTAAATACAGTCATTGTTATCCAGCAATCTATTATAGAGATTCAGCAATCCCATACAGTCACAACTATTAAATACAGTCATTGCTGTCCAGCAGTCTTATCAGCAATACAGTCACAACTATTAAATACAGATTCCAGCAGTCAGATCAGCAATCCTACAGTCACAACTATTAAATACAGTCATTGCTGTCCAGCAGTCTTATGATAGAGATTCAGCAATCCTACAGTCACAACTATTAAATACAGTCATTGCTATCCAGCAATCTTATTATTATAGAGATTCAGCAATCCTACAGTCACAACTATTAAAATACAGTCATTGCTGTCCAGCAATCTTATTATAGAGTTTCAGCAACCCTACAGTCACAACTATTAAATACAGTCATTGCTGTCCAGCAGTTTTATGATAGAGATTCAACAATCCTACAGTCACAACTATTAAATACAGTCATTGCTATCCAGCAGTCTTATGATAGAGATTCAACAATCCTACAGTCACAACTATTAAATACAGTCATTGCTATCCAGCAACCTTATTATAGAGATTCATCAATCCCTACAGTCACAACTATTAAATACACTCATTGCTGTCCAGCAATCTTATTATAGAATTCCAGCAACCCTACAGTCACAATACAGTCATTGCTGTCCAGCAATCCTTATTATAGAGATTCAACAATCCTACAGTCACAACTATTAAATACAGTCATTGCTATCCAGCAGCAGTATAGAGATTCAGCAATCCTACAGTCACAACTATTAAATACAGTCATTGCTATCCAGCAATCTTATTATAGAGATTCAGCAATCCTACAGTCACAACTAAAATACATTCATTGCTATCCAGCAATCTTATTATAGAGATTCAGCAATCCTACAGTCACAACTATTAAATACAGTCATTGCTGTCCAGCAATCTTATTATAGAGATTCAAAACCCTACAGTCACAATATCCAGTCATTGCTGTCCAGCAATCATAGAGATTCAACAATCCTACAGTCAAACTATTAAATACAGTCATTTGCTATCCAGCAATCTTATTATAGAGATTCAGCAATCCTACAGTCACAACTATTAAATACAGTCATTGCTGTCCAGCAATCATTATAGAGATTCAGCAACCCTACAGTCACAACTATTAAAATACAGTCATTGCTGTCCAGCAGTCTTAAAGAGATTCAGCAATCCTACAGTCACAACTATTAAATACAGTCATTGCTGTCCAGCAGTCTTATGATAGAGATTCAACAATCTTACAGTCCCAACTATTAAATACAGTCATTGCTATCCAGCAATCTTATTATAAAGATTCAGCAATCCTACAGTCACAACTATTTAAATACAGTCATTGCTGTCCAGCAGTCTTATGATAGAGATTCAGCAATCTGACAGTCACAACTATTAAATACAGTCATTGCTGTCCAGCAATCATTATAGAGATTCAGCAACCCTACAGTCACAACTATTAAATAGAAGTCATTGCTGTCCAGCAGTCTTATGATAGAGATTCAGCAATCCTACAGTCACAACTATTAAATACAGTCATTGTTGTCCAGCAGTCTTATGATAGAGATTCAGCAATCCTACAGTCACAACGTCCATTAAATACAGTCATTGCTGTCCAGCAATCATTATAGAAGATTCCAGCAACCTACAGTCACAACTTAAATACAGTCATTGCTGCCCTTTAGTCTTAGTGATAGAGATTCAGCAATCCTACAGTCACAACAATAAATACAGTCATTGCTGTCCAGCAGTCTTATGATAGATTCAACAATCTTACAGTCCCAACTATTAAATACAGTCATTGCTATCCAAAAATCTTATTATAAGATTCAGCAATCCTACAGTCACAACTATTAAATACAGTCATTTGCTGTCAGCAGTCTTATGATAGAGATTCCAGCAATCCTACAGTCACAACTATTCATACAGTCATTGCTGTCCAGCAATCATTATAGAGATTCAGCAACCCTACAGTCACAACTATTAAATACAGTCATTGTTGTCCAGCAGTCTTATGATAGAGATTCAGCAATCCTACAGTCACAACTATTAAATACAGTCATTGCTGTCCAGCAATCTTATTATAGAGATTCAGCAACCCTACAGTCACAATACAGTCATTGCTGTCCAGCAATCCTTATTATAGAGATTCAACAATCCTACAGTCAAAACTATTAAATACAGTCATTGCTATCCAGCAATCTTATTATAGAGATTCAGCAATCCTACAGTCACAACTATTAAATACAGTCATTGCTGTCCAGCAATCATTATAGAGATTCAGCAACCCTACAGTCACAACTATTAAATACAGTCATTGCTGTCCAGCAGTCTTATGATAGAGATTCAGCAATCCTACAGTCACAACTATTAAATACAGTCATTGCTGTCCAGCAATCATTATAGAGATTCAGCAACCCTACAGTCACAACTATTAAATACAGTCATTGCTGTCCAGCAGTCTTATGATAGAGATTCAGCAATCCTACAGTCACAACTATTAAATACAGTCATTGCTATCCAGCAGTCTTATGATAGAGATTCAACAATCTTACAGTCCCAACTATTAAATACAGTCATTGCTATCCAGCAATCTTATTATAGAGATTCAGCAACCCTACAGTCACAATACAGTCATTGCTGTCCAGCAATCCTTATTATAGAGATTCAACAATCCTACAGTCAAAACTATTAAATACAGTCATTGCTATCCAGCAATCTTATTATAGAGATTCAGCAATCCTACAGTCACAACTATTAAATACAGTCATTGCTGTCCAGCAATCATTATAGAGATTCAGCAACCCTACAGTCACAACTATTAAATACAGTCATTGCTGTCCAGCAGTCTTATGATAGAGATTCAGCAATCCTACAGTCACAACTATTAAATACAGTCATTGCTGTCCAGCAATCATTATAGAGATTCAGCAACCCTACAGTCACAACTATTAAATACAGTCATTGCTGTCCAGCAGTCTTATGATAGAGATTCAGCAATCCTACAGTCACAACTATTAAATACAGTCATTGCTATCCAGCAGTCTTATGATAGAGATTCAACAATCTTACAGTCCCAACTATTAAATACAGTCATTGCTATCCAGCAATCTTATTATAGAGATTCAGCAATCCTACAGTCACAACTATTAAATACAGTCATTGCTGTCCAGCAGTCTTATGATAGAGATTCAGCAATCCTACAGTCACAACTATTAAATACAGTCATTGCTGTCCAGCAATCTTATTATAGAGATTCAGCAATCCTACAGTCACAACTATTAAATACAGTCATTGCTGTCCAACATCTTATTATAGAGATTCAGCAATCCTACAGACTGTAATAAATATTCTTTTATCCTATTATCTAGCATTCCTATTATCAATATTCTATTATCCAGCATCTTATTATAGAGATTCAGCAATCCTACAGTCAAATCTATCAATTGCAGTCATTGCTATCCAGTAGTTTTATTATAGAGATTCAGCAATTCTATAGTCGTAGCTTTCCGAAAAGCTCTTCTTGAAAAGATAATGTCTTCAAGTCTAATAATTTAAATATATTTAATTTTATTATTAAACTTTCACAATAAATAAATCTATAATTCACCAAGATCTGCAATAAATCTATAATTTCATCTATAAATCGTGCTGTAGGAATTCGTTTTACAGGAAAATGACCTGTAAATAATGCTATATGATCTATATATAAGATTCTCCTTCTTGAAAAGCGAATGCATCCAAATCTCATCAGTTACATCTATTAAATCTATTATTCTAAATAACACACAACAATACTGAAAACACATATTTCTCTAAATCTCTACATATTCATCACGTAATGTTCCATCTAACTGTTAACCGCTGCACTGCGCTGCAAATGTTTTTTTTAACGCTGCCAATTTCTCTATCCATGATAAAATATCGATATCAATAACAAGAAGAAAAAAAAAAATGTTTTTCCCTTAGTTTGACATGACGCCGACATGACATCCGAAGAAAAGTGAAGTGAAGCAAGGACATCCTCCCCTGTCCCCCTCCCCTCTCATGGATTTCCTGTTCCGGCGACGGGATATATACGTCGTTCTGCATGCCTGAGTCCGGGCCCTGCATTTGAGAGGGGGGATATGTATATCGGACGCGATGGTATATATATCCTTTTCCAAACTGGAAAACAGCCAGCACTACAAATGTCTATGGATAGTATAGTTTTTTCATGTATTGGTCGACTGATTAAATGTTTTGAGTAGATTGAAGAGTACAGGAATGAGAATCTGTGATGAATCTTTGAGCTATATGAATTCTATAAACTTGATGAACCTAAGACCAACGAGATCGATAAACCTTATCTATTATTGAACCCTTTACGATGCTTACAAAAATGAGTTTTAAATTATAATCTTGTTGAATGTTTTAAGATTGTTGAATGCTCAATGTTGAATGTTTTAAAGATTCATCGCAGGGATGAATCTTTAAAACGTTTTCTGATTACACAAACATTTAATAGTATTGAGAATAATGAGAATCTATGATGAATCTTTTGAGCTATATGAATGTTATGAACTTGATGAATCTGAAGCACACGAGCACAATAAAGATAATCGAGTATTCAGAATTACATGAGCCTTAAAAATGAGTTTTGTATTTGTATTCAGAATCAATGAAGAATCTTTTCAGCTATATGACTTTTATGAAGTTCTGAAGCACATTAGCTACGATAAACCTAATCGAGTTTTGAGCACTACATGGGCCTTACAAAAATGAGCTTTAAATTGTCAATGATGAATCTTTTGAGCTATATGAGTTTTATGAAATTGATGAGCACTACATGGCGCTACAAAAATGAGTTCTGAATTGCAATCGCATTAGTAATTGAAATGAATGTTTATTTTGTGGTAGTTTTTGACGCTTGTTTTCTTTTATAGGGTAGAGTTGTTTGTCCTATGCCCAAAGCTATATATATATATATATACAGTATAGAGGTTCTACTGTATCTATATATATATGTATATATACAGTAGAACCTCTATAAGTCGAACTTAAAGGAAGACGCCAAACAATTCCAGCTATAGAGTTTTCGATTTATGGAGGATTTCAACTTCTTAAGCGGATTTTGTAAGGAAATATTCGACTTGTAGAGGTATAATAAGATTCTTACTAACTTATTTTGAGTTAGAGAGGTAAAATAAATAAAAATTCAAGTTACAGAGGTAATAAACATGTTTATTTGCAACTTAAAAGTTATATTACGTAATACAATAAAAAAATCAAAATAATTCCGAAAAACCTTAAAAATTAAAAATATTATTACTTATTTATTTTTTTGCTTTAGACAATTCGATCGTTCTCTATCTATAGCATTATCTAAGCTATAAAGAGCAGAAAATTCTTTTACTTCCGAGTTGTTATTTCATAGAATTGGTTGTTCTATTTACTATGTACTCATACATAGTTTTCTAGGAAACAATGACGTGCATTGTCGGAAATCCTTCAAGTCGGTAACTAAATTTTTCTTCGAGCTATAGACGTAATTAATTTCAAATGATCGAGTTGTAAACCTTGTTAAAGATTGTAAAATCAAACATTGCTAATGTTCGAGATACAGAGGTTCAAATTTTTTTTTTTCGAGTTACGGAGGGTAAATATATACCAAAATGGCTTGTGGGGATTGACTCATTATTTCGACTTATAGAAGGTGGAAATTTCGAGTAATGGAGGTTTTGGGGCTTGAAGCGAAGGGAACAAAAAGTGAGTGTGAGTGTGTTAAAGTAATTGTTGATCATCTACAAAACCCCTACGTTTCAAACCAAAATACTTCCCATTTTCCGCATTCCAGTAGGCTGAATTTAATCAAATTAAAAACCAATCTTTACATCAGCATAATCTCTTCGCCCATAAACCAATTGAAACGTTAAAAGAGATTAGCAAACAATTAATTACTACCTCTCCAATAAAATAATTCCGAAAAGGGAAGTAGTATCACTATAATGAATTAAGAAAAAAAAACATTATCTAGTGCTGTTTGAACAAGCTTAATTGGAATTAGAAAACGGAAATTAGAAAAATCAGCTTGAACCGTTGTAGTATTTGTTTAACCATTTCTGCCGATTCAAAACGCAACGTAAGTATAAGCTCTCTTTTGTAGATTAATTGCAATTTAATAGCTCTTTTGAAACTTTTTAGCACTTTGAAACTCGTTTTACAAAGAGAAATTATGTACAAATGACACTTTTGTGTTGAACTAATGTATAAGTAAAGACTTTTTGAAAGTATCTGTTGCCATTCCGTCAGAGGAAATTGTTGTTAATTAACAGTTTACTTTTAATTCAGATCGTCTGGGGATGTTTTTTCGGCATTTAATTCGATTGTTCGTTGGATTTGTAATAAAAGAGAATATTTGTTGTAGATTTTCTGTTTGCTCTTCTTTTGAAATGGGAATTTGTAAATGAAGAAAGTTCTATTTTACCGAATTTGCTATTTCAGATTTAAAATGTTGAACATAATAGAACTATTTTCGTTTTTAAATAAGAGGAAAACTGAATGATTTTAGTTTGTGCAACGAAAGTTTCAAAAGGAGTCTGAAAAAAATAGATGATGTATATTTGTTAATTTGTTTCAATATGCAAATATATGGAGCTTAGTTTCAGTTCGTGTGCTAATCATTTTAATTTGAAAAATGTATTATTTTCATTGTATTAATAAATGACTTAATATGCTTGAAATAACGGGAAAGGAAATTTATAACATATTAATAAAATATGCATTTTTCAATTATAGAGAAATAACATTGGTTCTGATAATGATCAGTATTTTTCATTGTAATTTGTAATTTAACGAAGAATACATTTTTCCTTAGGTTTTTATGTACATATAGAAAGAACTTAAAACAAAAACGCATCTTCATTGGTGCAACAGCCCCATGGTTGATAAAGGCCGTCTGCCTATTTGCGGATTTCGAGTCAAGAGATGTTTTCTTTTTACGTGGTAGGATTGTCATGTCTTACTCCCTACAGTCATATTATGCCAGGACCTACGGTTTAAAGTGGATTTCCAAACCACTACAAATATCGAGGGCCCAGCTGGGATTCGAACCCAAAACCTCTGCCACCGAGCGCCAGTTACTCTGCCATCAGGCCCATTTAAGATATTACAATGTATAAAGATAGTAAATAAACTTATATAAGGTATTATAATATATAAAAATAGTAAATAGACCTTTATAAGGTATTACAATGTATAACGATAGTAAATAAATATATATAATTTTTTACAAAGTATAACGATAGTAAATAAATGTGCATAAGTTAATACAGCTTTTAAAAAATTGTCATCCATATAAAATCATAAAAATAAAGAAATATTCATTATTTGATATTCTTAGTATTCATAAATCCCAATGATATTAGCAAATTTTGAGGCAGCAGATGTTTTCATTTCAGGATTGTGTTCCTAGCCCAATGCTCTACAGTCAATATATATATACCTATAAATACATGTGTGTGTTAAAGTATTCTCGATCACCTACAAAGCCCCGCCGACGTTTAAAACAATAACACCTCCTGTATTCCAGTAGGTTGAATTTTAATCAAATTAAAAACCCATCTTTACATCAGCATAATCTTCCCCGCCCATAAACCAATTGAAACGTCAAAAGAGATTAGCAAACAATTAATTACTACCTCTCCAATAAAAAATAATTCCGAAAAGTGAAGAAGTATCACTATAATCTGAATTAAGAAAAAAAAACATTATCTCGTGCTATTTGAATAAGCTTAATTGGAATTACAAAAACGAAAATTAGAAAAATTAGAAAATCAGTTTAAACCGTTGTAGGCATTTGTTTAACCATTTCTGCCGATTCAAAATGCACCGTGTAAGTATAAGCTCTTTTTTGTAGATTAATTGCAATTTAATAGCTCTATTGAAACTTTTAGCACATTGAAGCTCGTTTTACAAAGAGAAATTATGTACAAATGACACTTTTGTGTTGAACTAATGTATAAGTAAAGGTTTGTTGAAAATATCTGTTGCCATTCCGTTAGAGGAAATTGTTGTTAATTAACAGTTTACTTTTTAATTCAAATCGTCTGAGGGGGATGTTTTTTCGGCATTTAATTCGATTGTGTCATGGATTTGCAATAAAAGAGAATATTTGTTGTAGATTTACTGTTTGATCTTCTTTTGAAATGGGAATTTGTAAATGAAGAAAGTTCTGTTTCACCGAATTTTCTATTTCGGCTTTAAAATTGTGAACATAATAGAACTGTTTTTTCGTTTTTAAATAAGAGGAAAACTTGATGATTTTAGCAATGAAAGATTTCAAAAGGAGTCTGAAATGAAAAAAAAAAATAAATGATGTATATTCGTTAATTTGTTTCAATGTGCAAATATATGGAGTTTAATTTCAATTCGTATGTTAATGATTTTATTTTGAAAATTTAGATTTTCATTGTATTAATAAATGACTTAATATGCTTTAAATAACGTGAAAGGAAATTTATAACACATTAATGAAATTGCATTTTTTAATTATAGAGAAATAATATTGATTCTGATACTTACCAGTATTTTTCAATATAATACATACTTTTAATACAGAATACATTTTTTTTCTTAAAAACCTATGTAAATGTAGAAAGAACTTAAAACTATACGCAAGGCCTGATGGCCAATTGATAGCGCTCAGGCCTTTGGTACCATAGGCTTCCAGTTCGAATCCGGCATTTTGAATTTGAACGAACGAATTTGTGATTACACAAATATTTAACAGCATCAATAACAATAATGGGGAGAATTTAGATATCTTTTTAGAAATCCGGACCACAGTTCAGTATTCCGCTCAGAATTAATTGCTATAAGCGAAGCTCTGAGCCTAGCTTTAGACTTTAAAGTACTTGATGTTTGGATTCTGACTGATAGTAAGAGATCAATACAGTATTTGAAGAATTGGCCAAGCATCCTGACACATTGGGGCAGGATATCGTTTCTAAATAGCTGTTTTGGACCAGATCGGATCGGGTGCTTGCAGTGGATTCCCTCCCATGTGGGCATCTATGGAAATGAAATTGCTGATCTGCTCGCTAGGAGAAGGTTGCGAACTTCCCAAAGCTACTTCTTCCAATCTGTCAGCTTCAGAAGTTCATTCCATAACTTTAGCCAGAGTGAATACCACTTGGAGGTCGCCACCAATTCATGCATGGCACGCCGCTAACTATCCTGGTATGTCCTTGCAGTGCTCCCTCTCCTAGATCTGCTCAAACGGCTTTAGCTAGACTAAAGGACTGGCACACACTAAGAGTGTGTGACCTTCAATGGAGACGAGAAGACATATACCCTTTGCCATTGTTCGGCCATCGCTTCTCCCTCTCATCTCATCGATTGTATTGGTGCCCTGTGAGGCAACTGTTGAATGAGGGAGGACTGTTTACGATCTATTGATGCAGCATGATCTACTGGTCTTGGTTTAGATTCTAAATCAAGGGGTAAGCAACAACAACACAATAATGAGAATCTATGATAAATTCTTTTTTGAACTCTGTGAATTTTATTAACTTGAAGAATCTGATCCCAGAAGTACTATTTACCTAATCGAGTATTGAATACTACATGAGGCTAACAAAAATGAATCTTACATTTCAATAGTATTAGTATTGAAATTATTTGTGATAATTTTTGCCCTTGACCGCGCTTCAGGTTGTTTATTTTCGTCGTTTATTCTGTTAAGTTCTCAACTCTAATTCTTTAGCTATTCTTCTCACCCAGCCAACGATTTAATCATTTCTGTTTTATTTCTTTTCCAATCTCTCTACCCAGTGTATGCAACTTCCTTTTTTGTGCTCTTTCAGTTACTCGTTTATTTTATATTATTTCTCCCATGCATTTTTTAGTTTTTTATCACTTTTATTATTATAATAATAATAATAATAATAAAAAATAAAATAAACCCTCACTCCCTCACTCTATTAAACTTTATTTTAGTATTTGGGCAAGATTCCTTTTAGTCTCTACCGCTTCTTTTTTCCCCAGCAATGCTCTTTCATCTTTCCAATGGACAGTCCAAGGTAGAAGCTAACGGCTGTTGCGCAGCCATGAAGCTTCACCAAAAACTGAAATCATCATTTCTTAAAACCTATGTAAATATAGAAAGAACTTAAAACAATACGCAAGGCCTGATGGCCAATAATGGCTAGCGCTCAGGCCTTTGGTACGATAGGCGTCCTGTTCGAATCCAGGCGGCGAACAATTTTGAACGAACGAATTTTGTGATTACACAAATATTTAACAGCATCAATTGTTTTAAACAGCATCAATAATTTGTATATTTAAGAAATTCTGTAAAAATGCAATGAAAGAATTCCTTAGAAATCATCCAGATATAAATGAATAGGGAATTAGGGAAAAAATGACACGGAATTGGTAATTCAATAGACCCGTGGATAATAATAAAAAAATGGTATAAAGATTTCTCTTTTAATTTTGAAACAAAAAATTATTAATTTGAATGTAAAAAAAAATCTAAATAAATAACAGTGAGTATTGACTAATTAAATTGCTAATAAATGAAATAAATTAACTTCGATAGAAAATAAAATAAATTTTCCATAAAAAAAATGAAATAAATTTACTTTTATTTTTTACCACTAAATTAGAAGTACTTTTTAAAACCAGTATTGCATCATCCAAATTCACAACAATTCAATTCAATTATTATTATTATTTTAAATTCTTTTTCAATCTTATGTAACTAAATGTTTTTTTTTTTTTACCTTTATTATTTCCATATCGCAAATATGAGATTGATTGTACTATCTTATTAGTATTAATTAAAATATATGTAATAAAAACCAAATTAATCAATAAATTTATCGAAAAACAGGTTTTATGAATTTCTTTTTCTTCTTATTTCTTTTTTAACTAACAATTCATATCAAGACGAAAGAAAAATGGTTTTTATTACTTTTATAGCAGAAATATAAAATTTATTGTTCAATAATAAGGCATCAACAGCAATGTATATTATGATAACCGAATTAAATCATTAAATTTTTATGAGGAAAAAAATGTTTTATGGAATTTTTCTTTTTTTTTTTTTTTTTTTTTTTTTAATTAATAAAATCATAAAGGTTTTAAAATGACTTTTAAGATGATAAAAATTTTTATAAGAATAATTTCGAACGATTGATTTTTTAAATGATATCAATGCATTTTTAAGTGCCACGTAAGACAATGACCATAAAAGAAACAAAGCCAAGGGTCCTCGTGAAATCTTAAAAAGAAAGATGCACATCCACCGACAAAATGCAAGACTTGACAAGAACAAACAAAACAGCTATAAATTAAACAGCAAAAGAAAACCGCTTCTTCAAAAGACAATACAAACCCAAAAAAGCAACATCAAAGGCATATTGTTTTTTTTTTTTTGCATCAATATCTATCAATGAATTACTGATGCGTTAATTTTTTTATGTACCGTATTAATTTTAAGCACTTAATCCTTTTCTAATTGCTACTGATGTGCTTTTGTAGTATTTACATAAAACATCAACATCAAAATTAAAACAAAGTGATTTCTGATTCAATACATTTTTTCAAAGGGATATTTAAAACGCTTCTTTTTTTAACTTTATTATTATTAGTATTATTAATTAGCTGGCTTAGCCTTTATACTGCGCCATTTTCAAAGGGAGTGTACAGAAATCAAAGGATTTCTATTACAGCAGGCATAAAGATGGCGTTTAGATTAAATTTATCGAGTTTGCTGTTTGTTTTTATGCGCGTGTGTGCATGTGTTTGTGAAGAGCAGCTGTTTAATTGCGATGAACAAACTGAATGCACCTTTTAACAAACTGTAACCTTCCCTGTGCTTCTGCAACTTGAGCAAACGAACTTTATTCCCATTTGCTTTGCTTTTATATTTGTGCAACATTTGCTTTTGGTTCTGCCAACCTGCTAGCGTTCTCTAAAAGCGTTGGAGAGCAAGCAGTTGCTACTTTAATGTTGGGGTGTATATAAAATGTAAACATATCTTTCGTATAAGCCAAGCAGCAGTTTTCAAAAGAGAATATGTAAATATAAGTGGGTATGTAAGAGAGATAGAATGAAATAAAAAAAAATTCTATTTGAATTTCCAATCGTTCGGAAAACCTGGTCGCTAGCTCGATTTGCTGCTCTGGTTAAATATGACCGAAACTTATTCATTTCCTTTATGAATGGAGGCACAGATATTCTGGAATTTATATTTTTGCTTTGAATTTCGGATGTTAGGAAGTTATTTAAAACGGTTCAGTTCTTTAAAAACTAAAACTCCGTTTGAAGTGTGAAATATCATCACCTATGGCTCTTACAAATTTAAGTTTTATTCTTTTTTTTTTTTCTCTCTCACTTCTCCTGTGAAATCTTTGATGTTCAAGCTTTGAATTCGAGCTACAAAGCGTGTTTGCTGAGCGTTTTGTGTAAGAAGTAAGCTTTGAATTTATCTTTTCAAGATATTAATTTGTTTAAGCAGAAAAATATGGCATCGATTTGATAAAATTGAATCATGTTTGATTAATCGTAAGTTTAATAATTTCAGTTTACATGATGATTTTTTTTTAAATTTTATTAACTGTAAAAAAGAGGTGTTCATTTTATTAAAATATCGTAATGTCAGAGTAGTTTAAATTGAAAAGATCAGAATTTTGAATTATAAGATATTTAATTCCATCATTTAAGTCATTATATTAAATATATTTTTTTAGTTTAAGTTATTGAAGGAGAGATACAAATTGATGCATAAATTCCTTTCTAAATTTATAGCTTTAAATGGATAAATTAAATCAAATTATTATTGTTTTAATTGATTTTGCTTGGAAAATTGAATAATAATTTTTCATTTCATGTGTTTTAGAGAGAGGTTTATTTTATTATTAATAATAAATTAGTAAAAAAAAAAAATTGAATTAAAAAATTTTATTTCTTGATTTTAGATATATTTTAATGATGATATGAACTTGAAAAGCATATAAAGAAATACATTTTTTAGAATATAATAGAATAGAATTTTTATAATAATAGAATTTTATAATAGAATAATAATAATTATTATTTAATTTTAATAAAAGAATAATAATATAGTTTTTAAATATTTAATGCGTTGGTACATATAAAGAATCACATAATTTCAATATAAGTAAATTACACCGTATGTCGTAATTTAATTAGATAAAAAAGCACTGCTTTTGTAACATATAGCCGATAATAGCCCTTTTGAATTTATTTAAATTATAAAAAGTTTAAGACATCAATTTTCAGTTTTAATTTTAGAATGTTTAGTTTCATAATCTTTTAAAAATAAAATAGACGTATGTGATAAGAAAAATAAAATCACAAATTACACAATTTACAAAAGAAATAAACAGGTTTATAATTCAAAAAATCAGTAATTTAAATTAGGAAATAAGATTGTAAAAACTTACATAATCAAACAATCATAGAAATGTTTTAGCAAATTTAACAGATTTTTTTTTTTAACTGAGATCTTTTTGGTTTTTAGCTACTATTGTGTACTGTCAAGTTTTACTATTGTAAAATATTACAAAGAATGGTTAGATACGTATTGACATAAGTATCAGAATTTTAGATAATGATTTTAAAGTAAATTCTATTTAATTTTTTTTTTTCAGGGTTGAAGGTTTTCAGATTATATGGATTATGAAGGTTTTTTTTCAGATTTTCAAGGTTATCTCTCTCCTCTTCTGTTCTCTTTCTCTCTTATATATATATAAATACATGTATGTGTAACTGTCTAGTACCACCCATCAGGGTTTCAAATCATCTTACTATATAGAATTTATTGCGCATATTTCATCAGATGGATGAAACACTTAAAAATGTTTTGATGTCTACTACCTTCAATCTTGTATAAGACCAAAATCCAAGATTTTTTCATTAATTTTTTTAATTAATGCCAAGAATCAAATACTTCAAGTATAAACTGAAGATAATAGGAGAAAAAATACCCAAATATTTGTATACAGATTACCAACCATCATGATCAATATTCTTTACAAGACGGACTTTATTTCGGATGTTTCATCAGTGGCATAAAAACACAAAAAGTTTTGATTCGTCTACTGCCTTCAAGTCTCAATAAGACTTAAAATCCAATCTTTCCGATAATTTTTAAAAAATGAAAACGAGGAACCAAACACTTTAATTGAAAAACTGAAGATCTGGCGGAAAAAGCTGTCAGTTCTAGTACCAACTATCGTAGGTTCAAATGATCAATCATCTTACAAATATTGCGAATCATCTTACAAATTATTGCCCATGTTTCATCAGAGGGATGAAACATAAAAAAGTTATGATTCATCTACAGTCTTCCAGCCTTAATAATACACAAAATCCAAGATTTACAATAAATTTTTTAAATCAAAATCAAATACCAAATACTACAAGTGTAAACTGATGATCCTGGAAGGAGGGGGACATCCAAATATTAGTATTCCGAGTACCAATCACAATGGGTTCAAAGGATGCATCATCTTACAAGATGGACTTTATTGCGCATGCTTTATCAAAAAAAGTCGGATTCATCTACTACCCTAAACCCCTGAATAAGATTCAAAAATCACAGATTTAAAATAATTTTTTACAGTAAAACCAAGAACCAATATACTGGAAGAACCAAAATCTTGGGAGGAATAAATACCTAACAACTCTCATGATGGTAGATCACTAATCTTACTAGATGAACTTTATTTTGGATGTTTCAACAGAAGAATGAAACACACAAAAAGTTTGGATTCGTTTACTGCAATCAACCCTCAATAAGAATCAAAGTCTAAGATTTTCGACAATTTTTGAAAGTAAAGCCAGCGTCATCTCTGGTAACAACCATCATGAGTTCATACGATCAATCATCTTACTAAATGGACTTTATTGTGAATGTTTCATAAGAAATACGCATTAAGTTCTGATTCGTCTACTGTCTTCAAGCCTCATAATCCAACCAGTTTCATATATTCAAACTGGAATCATGCGTTGATAGGATAAATAATTTTGCTAGATGGACTTTTATTTTGGATGTTTCATCAGAAACACACAAAAAGTTTTGATTCGTTTACTGCCTTCAAGTCAGAATAAGAATCAAAAATCCATGATTTTCATATTTTTTAAAATTTAAGATTTTCGTTAATTTTTTAAAAATTAAAACTAAGAGCCAAAGACTTTAATTGAAAAACTGAAGACCTTTAGGGGAAAACTATCAGCTCTATTATCAACCATCGTAGGATCAAAGGTTAAATCATCTTACAGAATAGACTTTATTGAGCATGTTTCATCAAAGGGATGAAATACTCAAGTTCTGGTTCGTCTACCATCTTCAATCCTGAATGTCTCAAAATCCGAGACTTTAAAATAATTTTTTAAAAATTAATAACTAAGAGCCAAATATTTCAAGAAGATCTTGAGGGAAAAACACCCAAACATTAGTATTGCATCATGAGTTGATAGGATCAAGAGATTTAAAATTAATAAAGTCAAGAAACAAAGACTTTAATTGAAAACTGAAACTGTAAAAACTGTCAGCTCTAGTACCAACCATTGTGGTTTCAAATGATAGATCATCTTACAAGATGGACTTTTATTATTTCTCACAAATTCTGATTCATCTATTACATTTAACCCTGAACAAGAGTCAAAATCCAGGATTTTCGATAATTTTTTATTGTAAAACCAAAGGCATCTTGTACCAACCATCATGTGCTCATAGGATCTATAGTATTCTTTTACTAGCTGGACTTTATTGTGAATGTTTTACAAGAAAAATACACCGAGTTCTGATTCGTCTACTGTCTTCAAGCCTACCAATCCAATCAATTTCATATACTCGAACTGAATCATGAGTTGATAGGATACATAATTTTTGCTAGATGGACTTTTATTTCGAATGTTTCATTAGAGAGAATTTTGATTCGTCTACTGCCTTCAACTCACAATAAAAATAAAAATCCAAGATTTTTCATATTTTTAAAAATTAAAACCAAGAACCAAATACTTCATATAAAATTGGGAGATCTTGGGGAGATAAATAACCATCCCCGAGTTCATAGGATCAATAATCTTAATAGGTGGACTTTATTTCGGATGTTTTAACACAGGAATGAAAACACAAAAAAAAGGTAGGATTCTTCTACTGTCTTCAAGCCTCATGAAGAGTCAAAAATCCAAGATTTACGATAATCTGTAAAAGTAAAACCAAAACCTCTGTTTAAATCTAGAATCTCTGTTTTAAACCATCATGTGTTCATAATATCAAACTAGATGGACTTTATTGTGAATGTTTCAATAAAAACATACACAGAGTTCTGATTCTTCTACTACCTTCAAGCCTCATTAAGAATCAAAATCAAAGATTTTCGATAATTTGTGAAAGTAAAAACCAAAAGCTTTATTTAAGCCTAGCAACCTCTGTTTTAAACCATCATGTGTTCATAAGATCAAACTAGATGGATTTCATTGTGAATGTTTCCTAAGAAACATACACAAAGTTCTGATTCTTCTACTGCCTTCAAGCCCCATTAAGAATCAAATCCAAGTTTTTTAATAATTGTTGGAAGTAAACCAAAACCTCTGTTTAAACCCAGCATCTCTGTTTTAAACCATCATGTGTTCATAAGATCAAATTAGATGGACTTCATTGTGAATGTTTCATATGAAACATACACAAAGTTCTGATTCTTCTACTGCCTTCAAGCCTCATTAAAAGTCAAAATCCAAGATTTTCGATAATTTTTGAAAGTAAAACAAAACCTTTATTTAAACCTAGCATCTCTGTTTTAAACCGTCATGTGTTCATAGGATCAAACTAGATGGACTTCATTGTGAATGTTTCATACAGAAACGTACACAGAGCTCTGATTCGTCTACCGTCTTCAAGCCTACCAATCCTATCAGTTTCATATACTCGAACTGGAAATAGTGGCTCGCAGGGGGTGTTCTACGGAAAGACAGGGAGATCATTAGCATTACGAGGAAGCTCATACGAAATAAAATCTAAAAAAAAAAAAATTTCAGGAAGGGTGGGTTGCTTTGCAAATGCGAAATCAAAGCGACAATATTGGGGGACCATTCATGGTGGGTGGATGTCATTAGCTTCCACGACCCATTAAGACCCCTTTAAAAATCAACCCCACTTCAAAATAAGAGGGAGGGAGAGCGGTTAAAGACTTTATAAACCAATTACGAAAAAAGAACCCCTTAGGGTAGATCTTTCATCCCTTAATTTAGAATTGCAAGCGATTCACAAGTGGAAAGATTGAATTTTTTTTTCAAAAAGAATATATATAAATGTCATGTTAAATAAAGTATTTATTTTGGGCACAGATAAGAAAAAAGTTGAGCGTTTCCGTTTTTTTTGTATGGGTTGGTAATAAGCTGAGTCTTAGTGAAATTGGGAGATTTGCATTTGAAATTGCTGTTTAGTTGGTTACAAACGATACCATGGTTTGCAGGCTATAATGAAATTTGAAGCTTAAAGGGTATTATTAAGGAATCTGATTTCTCTATTTGCAATTGAGATAAATCAACGCGCATTTTCTCTATTTATAATTCAGATTAATTAATGGAGGACTTCCTTATTGGCAATTGTATTGGAAAATATTGGATTATATTTGTTTTTAAATACGGTACTTTTGTCCAGTGGTAACGAGCTGGTGAGATGATCTCTGGTTTGAATATACTGTAGTCGTCACTACATACCCTAGGACGAATTAGACAAACATGTCTGGCTATAACTTGGAAGGCAATGGCATAAGGCCATAGAATGAGGTATGAACACGGTAGAACTTTTTCCAAATGGGGTATTTAAGCCTAATAAGTTCTCTTGGAAAATAATGCTCTTCCTTTTTTTTTTTCTAAATACAGTATTTCTGTACACTGAAAGAAGGTTTCTGGTTTGAATATGCTATAATCATTACATACAGAAACGATGATTCCCTAGGACGAATTAGACAGCATGACAGGGCATGGTATGGAAGACAATGGCGTAAGGCCATGGAATAAGGCATGGGCACGGTTTCTTCCATGAGACATACAAATAGGTTTATGTCCCAGATGTCGCTTTACCTAATAAGGAAAACCTCATTACCTGCAGGAAAACAATGCCCTTTCTTTATTTTATATTTTTTATTTCCTTTTCTAAATACAGTATTTCTGTACAGTGGTAACACTGTGAGAGGGTATCTAGTTTGAATACGCTCCACAGTCACTATATTCAGAAACGAAGATACCCTAGGACGAATTAGAGCAGGTCTGCCCATGGTACGGAAGACAATGGCATCAGGCCATGGAAAAATGGATGAATGTTGCAGAACTTTTCGGGTTTTCTGCCATGTGACTTACAAATGGGTGTGCTTAAAACCTAATAAGTCCTCCTGGAAAACAATGTCTTTCTTTTGTCTAACCCATTCAAGGGCTGTTTATGGGATACAAAAAGGAACACAAAATCTATAAAATAATAATAAATAATTAATTAAAAATGGAACACAATGAAATAAGGCATGGATAGAGTAGAATGTTTCGTCTTTTCTTCCATGTTACAAACAAAGGGGTGTACTTAAACCTAATAAGTCCCCTATAAAACAATGCCCTTCTTTTGTCACCCATTCAAGGACTATTTGTAAAGATACAAAAAAATGGAACATAAGACTTATAATATATAAAAAATATTAAGTAAATACTTAAAAATGGAAGACAATCAAGAAGACTATCAAGTAAGATATACCTAGGTGATTCGAAATCACACAACAAAACAGGTCTAAACGCTTTCCTGGAGCTGTAGTTTATACAGGAAACATCAGAAATGGTAGAAATGTACACCATGTCAGGAATATAGAGTTCATTAATTAAGCATGGACATTCGCAACTAAGTTTATTACTTTACCATGCACATCTCCAATATCCCAATTTAATTTATCTTGCCCATTATGATGCAAATTTATTAATTTATCACGTGGTTTAAAAATTTATCTGGTTCATCCCCAATGAAGACAAGGGACTTTTGAGATTGAGACTTTTTTTTTCACTTTCTGTTCAGATTCCCAAACTGTGTCAGCCACTACCCACGAAAGCACTTCAAAAACATGAAGTCCCATAATCTATTTTATGCACTGAGACATATTTTGACGCAAAGATGAATATTTAAATGCCTTTGCTTTAAATAAATACAGTATACCTAACGATGGATTCCCTGTTACTGTAGCTCAAACCATACCAAATTATTGGCGAAAAACAAATGTGCACGGAAAATGTTTTTATGTCATCTCCTAAGAAATGTAAACAAATAACAGAGCTTTCTCCTCCAATTGCTTCAGCAGTGACAGCCGTGTTTACATTTTGAGACAACAGGCTTTGTTTACCTATGTTGCTTGAACCAACAGCCAACTGGCGATACTATCTTGATTGCTTTTCACTTCAACCCAGCAGTTGGCGACTTTTTTTATTGTTAAAAGCTCCTTAAACAATGCTTTAAAAATTAATGTGGCAGTTACTATAGGAAAACAAAAACGGTATCCTTAGCGACATGGGTGGATAAATATTTATCTTTTGAAGAAAAATATTATATTTAACGCAATTTGTTTGTCGTTGTAATAAAATGAATTAGTAATTATTTAAGTAATTGAGGCAGTATTTTTCTAGATTTCACAGTACGAACGAAATTAATTTAGTTTGAGGACACTGCTACAGAACCATTTTGCAACAAATGGTTTTTGATGACCATGTACCATTCAACAATTCGTACCACCAGCACCAGATTTACAGACTTCTGAGAGGAGTATGGATATACCTAGATGACTTGGAATTGCATAGCAACTCAAGATCTAAATGTTTTACTGAAGCAAATGCTCACACAACCTCAGAAATGGGCATTACATAAGGGGAGGGTTGCTGCATCTTTTTTGTTGCTGTTCACCAAATTAATCTACAGAAGTAACTTGGTGAACAGCAACAAAGATGAACTATGGACGTATGTGATTTATCAGCAGAATCTTTTAGATTCTGCAGCACAACATTGCTTGAACCAACAGCACAATTGAGATACTATCTTGATTGCTTTTCAAGTCAAAGCAGTAGTTGGCGACTTATTTTTTTTTTTTGTAACTAAAAGCCCCTTAAACAATGCTTTAAAAATTAATATGACACTTACTATAGGAAAACAAAAAATGGTGTCCTTAGCGACTATGTTGGATAAATATTTATCTTTTGAAGAAAAATATTGTATTTAACACAATTTGTTTATCGTTGTAATAAATTGAATTAGTAATTAATTTAGTTTGAGTACATTGATTCAGAACCATTTTGCTTCAAATGGTTTTTTGATGTACCATTCAATAATTCGTACCGACAGCACCAGTTTACAGACTTTAAGAGGGGTTGGATGTACCTAGATGACTAGAATTGCATAGCAAAATAATTCACAATCAAAATGTATCCTGATGTAGCTACGTACACAACCACAGAAATGGACGTTAGGTTTATAATCCATGTACATCTACAGAAACTTTATAAGAACATGAGGTTTGTTAATCCATGTACATCTACAGAAAGGTTATATGAATATGAGGTTTATATGGATATGAGGTTTATTAATCCATGCTATAATTACAAGTTATTTCTGTAGATAAAACATTTACAGAAATAACTTGGTGAGAACAGCAATAAAGAGGAACTATGAATGTATGTGATTTATCTGCAGAATCTTCTAGATACCGCGGCGCAACTTTGCGGACTTGAATTTGGATTTTTCCGTACCAGAGACCTAAAACAGTATCAAGTCTAACTTTAAGTCCAGCATGGTATCAATACCATTCTACCATGAATCATTGAATAGAACAACTTTTATATAATTGTTGGTGCAGGTGTTCTAACAGTCTATACTGATAATATATCTTATTGGATATAGTTGCAAATACTGTGCGGTTTGCAACTTTTATTCAGCAACACCATAAACCAGATGCATACCCATTGTCTCGAATTCGTATGATCTGCCATCTTATTTTCTTTATATCAGTGTGTATGCGAAACTAAAACGATATAGATGTCATGCCCGATCAACGCCCTCTGCAGTATTTGGAAAAATTAATAATTATTATAAATTCAATTAATAATTATTTAAGTAATTAAGTTAAGTTTTTTTTCCTAGATTTCACATTACGTACAAAAATAATTTAATTTAAGGACACTGCTACACAACGATTTTGCTTCAAATATATATGCTACAGTGTCCAAAAGTAAAACCAATTTTCAAGTTAAATTTCCCGGGCACATGATATTTCAATTTTTTTTTTTTTTTTTTTTTTTGACAGGTTGCTGGCACTGTCCTTGACATCTGTGCGAAATTTTAAGTCAAGATAATTCATTAGTGCTTGAGTTCCGCTTGGCTTTGAGGATGTTTTATGGATGTTTGTTAGAAGTTCGGAGTCCACGCTAAACTGTAGGTCCCGATCTAATTAACCTAAAATGCGCACAAAACCGTAGTAGAACCGTGCCAACCGTGAACAACAAACCAAACTTGGCGATCGGTGCCACAGGTTTCGGATTCAAGTTCCGGCGGTGCCATAGATGTTTGTAGCTGTGCGAATCCCCTCTAAACGTAGGTACTGGTCTAATATGACTGTAGATTGTTCGGTGTAGGGATTGCAACCCTACCTCATAATAGAAAACATCTCCTGTCTCGAAATCTGCCAGTAGGCAGGCGGCCCCTGCCCACGCTAGGGCTGTTGCGCTGATGATGACGTAAAAAGCAAACACTAAAAGCTTAAAAAAGGTTAATGGTACGTTTAACGGCTGCAAATATTACAAGTTCCACAATAAAGCTAATAAAATTTAGCAAAACATAAATAATATTTTGATGTATACAGCACCCTAATATAGATTAAAAATCCCAATTATTCATTTGATATGCTTTATATTTTCTATGGCTAAATTTTTTTAATTAAATAAGTAAATATAAAATACTTGTTTAGAAACTGGACATTATATAAGACATTAAATAAAGTTGTTATAAAAATTTAATTGATAAAAAAACATTATCAAAGCACAAATTTCCTTCTGTAGTAGAACGTAAGCTCTGGCGCTTGGTGCTACAGGTTTCATTCGAGTCCCGGCAGTGCCAAGGATGCCTGTAGTGGTTCGGAAACCACTTTAAAATAAGTCTCAGTTTAATATGGCTGTACAAAAACCTTACCCCGTAAAAAAAGAAAACATCTTCCTTCTAGAAAAGACGGCCTTGGCCCACCACGGGACTGTTGCGTCACTGATGATGATGAGGAGGAGAATGTAAATAAATTTAATACCAAATTAGAGGACTTATTTCCAAAATTTTATTATAAAATTGACAGAAACCTATTGACAAATATTCCATCAAAAATCTACTTGCATCAATCTTATGAAATAATTGTTTAAATAATTTTCGAATGCTTTGCATTATAATCGGATGCCATTTGCCACTAGAACAATATATATATAACAGATTCAATGTTACCTAGGATGCAGCAAAGTGAGGATTGCGGCTGCTACGCTTCAACTACATTTTGCAACCAACACTTTGAACAAGCACCTACAAGGATGAAATCTGGATCATATTTCCTCAACCGAAACCCGGCGGCATAATGGCCAATTCGCTAGCACTCTGCCTTTAGTGCTTCAGGTTCAAATTCTGGCAGTGGCATGGATGTTTGTGAGGGGGTTCGGAATCCACGTTAAACTGTAGGTTCCGGTCTAATTATCTTAGTGTGCACAAAATGACTGTAGAGTGACAAACCAAACCAAATCAACCTAAAAGCCAGATTGTAGGACATTCCGACTTATGGATTAACCATGTCCATCTCCGACCAACACATGGAAGATTTCAATTTGTAATCAATGCCACTTTGATCCAAAAAGTATTTTAATAGATTTGCAAAAACATTAATCACAAATAAAATTCTAAACCTGATCTTATGCGCATGCGTGAAATCTGAACAATTTCATCTTTTTTAATCGATTCTTTTATAAAATTTTAAATGTCATAATTGTGATTTTGATAAAAAAAAAATTAAATAATTTATAAAATAAATTTATAAAATAAATAAATAATTAATAAAATTAATAAATAAATAATAATAATAATTATAAAATAAATAAATAATAAAAACAATTATAAAATAAATAATTAATAAAAAATAATTGTAAAATAAATAAATAATAAAAATAATTATGAAATAAATAAATATTTTTATCATTTATTTTTAGTGCCGCACAGATGAAAACGAATGAAATAATAATAATAATAATAAAAAAGCAGAAAGCATCAATTAATAACCTCTTTTAAAGTGTATGAATCAGATATAAACAGAATCGTTAAAGATAAATTTTGCAATTCTAATAAAATAATTATATTTTATCGCTTATTCAAAAATTATGGAGTTATAATTTTTGCAAATATATATAAAAACAATTTACATTTAGAAATGACATTTAATCATAGGTCTTTAACCGTAGTTCAATTGCATCATTATTTTAATTGAATAAACTAAGACGAATTATTTATATAATGATTAAAATATGATAAAATTTTATTCATTTTTTACAATGGTTTTCTAAACAACCATATCATAACCTTAGCGAAATTAACTAAAAGTAAATACTCATTTAATCAAAACAATAATAATTTTATACTCCTTTATTCCTTTTAAACATTTTATTGCACATTTTTTTTATCAGAAGGGAGCGATGTATCTTACTTTAACCTAAACAAGAGACTGGCTATTATAAATAAATTATTCCTTCATTGAACCAAGATATAAAAGATATTATATGAAAAATATTTATGTCATTTTTATTATAAAATACTAAATAATCCTCAGTTAAAAAAGGCCCCTCATATAGTAAACAGATGAATTTTTTTCGACAAATACAGAGAATTAAAGAATACAGCAATAATATATTATTAATATGTAAAGCAACAATAAAAAAATGTAAAAGGCAAAACAGTATTTTTATAAAATTTTAGTCGTGAAAATATAAATTCCCTTTATACTTTAAAGTCTAAATTCTAAAGAGAGAAAAATGGCGGAAATGACGTCAGAATGTGAGAATTATTTATAGTGGTCAAGACTGTTGCCACATAAAATCAGAGAAACTTTTTGTACCCTCTTGCAAACAATTATTCATATTTAATATATAATAATTTTATGCTCATTTATTCATTTTAAACATTTTATTGCACATTTTTATCAGATGAGAGCTATGTATCTAATTTTAACCTAAACAAGAGACTGTTTATTATAAATAAACTATTCATAAATTGAACCAGGACATAAAAGAAATATGAAAATATTTACGACATTTTTATAATTACTAAATAACACCCAGTTTAAGAAAGGCCCATCATATAGTGAACTGATGAATTTTGATTAATACAGAGAATTAAAGAATACAGGAATAATATACTGAAATATTATTAATATGTAAAGCAACAATAAAAATAAAAAATGTAAAATGTAGAGCAGCAGTTTAATAAAGTTTTTAGTCGTGAAAATATTTATAAATTCATCTTTGTACTTCAAGATCTAGATTCTAAAGGAGCAATGATGGCGGAAATGACGTCAGAGTATGAGGATTATTTATAGCGGTCAAGACTGTTGCCACATAATGTAAGAGAAACTTTTTGTATCCTTTTGGCAAACGATTATTTATATTAAATCGCAAACATTTTATTAACATACAGAATAGTATTATTCATAATATTATCCTCAATATCAAATATAGTGGAAATTTAAGGTAATAAAATTCAGAGAATTAATGAATGGTATAATATATTATACTGAGGTATAGTCTATTCAAATAAGGTTAATATGTACAACATTTTAATAAAATTTTTAGTGGTGAAAATATTTATAAATTCACCTTTATACTACAAACTATAAATTATAAAGAAGGGAAAATGACGAAAAATGACGTCACGGCGTGAGGATTACTTATTGTTGCCACATAAAATCATTGAAACTTTTTGTACCTTCTTGCAAACAATTATTTATATTTAATTCCAAAAAATATTAAAAATATACAGAATTGTAACAGTTCGTTTTTGATTATAATAATACTATCCTCAGTATCAAATATTGTGGAAATTTCTAAAAAAAATACATTGTAAATTTAAGATTAAGAAATAATTTACTTAAGATTAAAAATGGAATTTTACGATATTCTTTCATTTAATCATGTAAAAAGCGATTATAAAATAAGTCACTTTGCGTCCAAACCGCAGCTTTTTCGCATAATATAAGTTGTGGTTTCAACAATCATTGTTCTCTTGCTGTTTTTGAGTTTTTCGATTTTATATGATACATAGCGAATTACTTTTTTTATTTAAATTCTTTTAATTACGATAATTTGCATATTTTGTAAGGAGCGAGGTCATATAGGTGCGTTCGACCCTTAAAAGGCGCGGTTCTGCAACGCAAGGAACATTTGACTTCCGCCCGCATCGACACTATACTATAAGAACTCATAACCGTAACTTACCATGCACGGAAATCTAATTCGAGCCTCCACTATAGCAAAAGAATTAGCTTACGGGAGACCTGAGAGCAGGGTCGCGGCGAGGGCAGCGCTAGCGGTCGGCGAGCTCTGTGGCGGCGGGTCCACGTCGCCGTCTCGGGCTCTGAGCCGCGGAAGTGGACGGTCTCTCCGCTCGAGGTGGCTTTTATTTCTGTCCTGCCTCAGACCATACCGCGCAGTTCTACCCCTTTTGAGACAATGCAATATGGAACTCGATAAGGAATGTTCCTTCTTTGCGAAGTGCATTTCCCCCCAGTACGGTTTTTGAAAAGGGAAGTCGGCTGCCTGCTGAATGCCAGCCCAAAGGATAATAGCCCCCACCGAAAATTCCTTTTCACGAAAAATATATACGCGCGCTGCTTTTCAAAGAAGAAGGGCGAGTGTAGTGTAGTGTAGTGCGCGGTGCTTTAGAAAAGGGCGCCCGTAGATCCGTCTCCTTTTCTCTCAGAGCCTCTTCAGATGGCTCCGTCGTTCGGCGAGGAGGAACGCTTTCTATGTGAAGAGACAGAGAAAGAGAGAGATAGAGAGAGAGAAAGAGGCGGCCACACAATGGCAAATGGAAGAGAGAAGACGGGGGGATTTTCCATCTACCAAACGATTCTCTTCGCAGACATCCCCTTTTCTAGAGGCCCAGTCCGTCCTTCCCCCAAGCTTTTCAAAGTGTTCATTTCACCAATTACAACAAGGGGGGACCGATGGAAAACCTAGATAAAAGAGAAAGGCTTCTCTTTCTCTCTCCCCCCCCCTTTATCCTTCGCGCATGCGTAGTAGCTTCCTTCTCTTCCCACCCACGCACCGCTGTCCACCCACCACCGGACACTGGACAGCAAGACATCAACCCCTACTTTTTTTTGTCCACCCATATAAATATAAACACATACATGTGGGATACCCCGCGCGGTCCTTTATTTAGGCCGGTTGCTGCAAATGACGGGGATAAGGGGTAGGGGAGGGAGCCAGAAGAAGGTTTTCAATGCGGCATCCCCCCCCTTCCTCAGCCTTTATCGTGCTTGATTCAGGCGCCACAAAAATCCGATACCCTCCCCTCTCCCTCCTTTTATATTCTACTCTCCACCTTCTTATTTTTCTCCCTTTTTTTTTTTTTCTCCATCCTCCCCAAGGCTTGCTCCATCCCTCCACCCCCTCATCTTTTTACCTCCCTCATTCAGTGACTGAATCAGTCGCACATTCTTTTCCAAAGGCGGTCGCTTCTGATGAAGTTTCGATCAGTTTTTTTGCCGTTCCTTCATCTCCATCCTCTCTGCTGCTGCTGTATCCGTTAAAGAAGAAGTCCTTTTTCCATTTTCTCTCCACCACGCCGCCCACCCCCTTCGCCTCCCGAAGGCAAGTAATTTGCTACCGCCTCAGCCAAATCCTCGCCTCCATCCCTTGCACCTGCCCCTCTCTCCCCCTCCTATCTTCTTCTTCATCTCCTTCTCTTTCGGCTCCGGTCCCTTTTATTTTATTTTGATGTTTCTTGTGTGTGTGTGTGTGTATACGCGCATCGTGTATATTTATATAATACACACTACTGCCTCCCTTGGAGTGGGTGAGAGGAGCAGTGGTGTAGGGTGCACTCAGACCGAGAGTGGGGGTAGGGCAAATAGAAACGGCTTTCGTTTGCTGTAGTTATGTAATCTGAAAAATAAATAAAAAGAGAATAGAATGCAATCGAAAACGGAGTGGCTAAAGGTATCCATTTTAATATAAATCAACAATTGCTTCTCTATTCAATACTAAAATCAAAAACATCCGCTATGGATAATTTAGTTTAGTATTTGAAGTTATTTGCCGTACTAATGCTGTAGAGTTGTTGTTGCATTATAGATAACAGGGATATGAACTATAACCATAACAGGGATTGCCTTCTTGGAAGATTCATGGCGGTGGCATGGGTGTTCGTTAGCGGTTCGAATCCACTTTAAAATGCAGATTCCTGTCAGTTTAGCCCTCGTGTGCACAAGATGACCGTAGAGCGATAAACCAAACCAAATCAATCTTGGAAGATTTTCTGAGGCTAGATGGCACCCCTCGAAGACAAGCATTTTGGCAAAGAGATCTAAAGATAGTATCCAAGCTATCCCGAGGACAACAAAGCGTGTTATCAATGTTCTAATATCGACTAACTATCTACTATTTTGAGTGATTCTCTTATCTAGGACAGTAAAAGTCCAGTATTCTCCGGTACAGTAGTCCCCTAAAAAGAGCCATGATCGAATTTCTCGCTCACCAATGCAAACACACACGCACACAGATAAAAATATGTCCTTCCATGAAATGAATTGATATACTGTGATATCTTGGTATAAGTCTACTTTGGACTGTGCTCTAGTTGAACGTGAAAATTTTAATATAAATCAACAATTGATTATCTATTCAATACTAACTTCGAAAAACTTCACTATGGATAATTTAGTTCATTATTTGAAGTTATTTGCTTCACTAATTCTGTAGAGTTGTTGCAGATATTGGGTTATGTAAGTTGCGTTATAGATAACAGGGATATGAACTATAATCACAACTGGGATTGTCACTTTGGAGGTTTTTCTGAGACTAGACGGCACCCATCAAAGACACGCATCTCTGGCAAAGAGATCTGAGGATAGTATCCAACTATCCCGATAACAACGAGCTTGTTAAAAAAAAGTCATCGACTATATGTCTACCATTTTAAGTGATTCTGTTACCTAAGCCTAGTAACATCTTCCACTCAAATAGCAATGATCGATTTACTGCCTCCCAATGCAAACAAACATGGACAGGGAAAGAAAAGGAGAGAAAAATGTTCCCTTTCACCTCAAGAAATAAACTGATATACAGTGATATCTTGATATATGTCTACACTTGGGACTACTACTACTACTACCCCACACCACAACACTGCGCCTAGAATTGAGTTGCCCCTATACTGTTTGAGAATGATGTGGATGAGAAGTTTAATTGGGCTCTGCGATGCTCTACAGTCATAGGAGACCGGAACCTACGGCGTAAAGTGGATTCGAACCCCTACAAACATCCATGGCAATAACCCGAAACTTGTAGCTCATAGCACCAGAACCGTCTACTTTGGCCTGTGCACTGTTCGGAAGCGAAAATTTTAACATAAATATACAATTGCTTCCGCTATGGAAAATTTAGTTTAGTATGTGAAACTATTTGCCTTAGTAATGCTATAGCTATTGCAGATACAGGAATGTGTAAATTGCATTATAGTTAACAGGGATATGAACTATAAAACAGGGATTGCTTTTTTTGGTATTATTTATGAGGCTAGATGACACCCATCAAGGACACGTATCTCTGGCAAAGAGATCTAAGGATAGTATCCAAACTATCTCGACGGCAACGAAGTGCTTATCACAGTCCATATCTGTCAACCATTTTAAGTTACCCTATAATCTAGACTAGAAAATATCTTCCTTTGAAACAGCCATTATAGAATTCCTGGCTCCCCAATGCAAACACGCTCTTACACACAGAAAGAGTGATATGGATTTTCACTTCAAGAAATGAACTGATATACAGTGATACCTTGGTAGTATACGTCTACTTTGACGGTGCTATGTTTGGACGGAAAAATTTTAATATAAATCAACAATCTCTATTCAATACTCACTTCAAAAACATCCGCTATGGATAATTTAGTTTAGAAATTTGAAATTATTTGACGCACTAATGCGGTAGAGTTGTTGCAGATATAGGTTTATGCAAGTTGCATTATAGAGATAAGAGGGATATGAACTATAACCCCGACAGGATTTTGCAGTTTTGGTGGTTTTTCTGAGGCTAGATGGCACTCATTAAAGACACACATGTTTGGCAAAGAGATCTAAGGATAGTATCCCAGCTATTCCTGCGATAACGAAGCTCCCCATTGTACAATTCCTGGCTCCCCATTGTACAAAACACGCACTTATACCTTGGTAGAAAGAGTGATAAGGACAGTTTTCAATCAATACTCACTTCAAGAAGTTGAACTGATAGTGATACCAAGTTTGGTAGTAATACAGGATTTCAGTTTTGGTAGGCACGGTGCTCAAGAAATGAACTGATTGATACCTTGGTAAAAACGGTGCTATGTTTGGACGGAAAAATTTTAATATAAATCAACAATCTCTATTCAATACCACTAAAAACATCCGCTATGGATAATTTAGTTTAGTATTTGAAATTATTTGACGCACTAATGCGGTAGAGTTGTTGCAGATATAGGTTTATGCAAGTTGCATTATAGATAAGAGGGATATGAACTATAACCGACAGATTTGCAGTTTTGGTGGTTTTTCTGAGGCTAGATGGCACTCATTAAAGACACACATGTTTGGCAAAGAGATCTAAGGAGTATCCCAGCTATTCCTGCGATAACGAAGCTCCCCATTTAAAATTCTGCCTCCATGTAAACACGCACTTACACACAGAAAAGAGTGATAAGGATTTTCACTTCAAGAAATGAACTGATAGTGATACCTTGGTAGTATACTTTGGACGGTGCTTTATGTTTGGACGGAAAATTTTAATATAAATCAATCTCTATTCAATACTCACTCAAAACATCCGCTATGGATAATTTAGTTTAGTATTTGAAATTATTTGACCACTAATGCGGTAGAGTTGTTCAAAGTTGCATTATAGATAAGAGGGGGATATGAACTATAACCCCGACAGGATTTGCAGTTTTGGTGGTTTTGAGGCTAGATGGCACCATTAAAGACACACATGTTTGGCAAAAAGAGATCTAAGGAAGTATCCCAAATTCCTGCGATAACGAAGCTCCCCATTGTAATTCCTGGCTCCCCATTGTAAACACGCACTTACACACAGAAAGAGTGATAAGGATTTTCACTTCAAGAAATGAACTGACCTTGGTAGTATACATCTACTTTGGACGGTGCTATGTTTGGACGGAAAATTTTAATATAAAATCAACAATCTCTATTCAATACTCACTTCAAAACATCCGCTATGGATACAATTCAGCTTAGTATTTGAAATTATTTGACGCAATTAATGCGGTACAGAGTTGCGGCAGATATAGGTTTATGCAAGTTGCATTATAGATAAGAGGGATATGAACTATAACCCCGACAGGGGATTTACGGATTTGGAGGCTAGATGCACTAAAGACACACATGTTTTAAGGATAGTATCCCCAGCTATTCCTGCGATAACGAAGCTCCCCATTGTAATTCTGCCCCCATTGTAAACACGCACTTACACACAATTTTCACTTCAAGAAATGAACTGATAGTGATACCTTGGTAGTATACGTCTACTTTGACGGTGCTATGTTTGGACGGAAAAAATTTTAATATAAATACCTATTACTTCAAAAACATCCGCTATGGATAATTTAGTTTAGTATTTGAATTATTTCGCACTAATGCGGTAGAAGATATAGGTTTATGCAAGTTGCATTTATAGATAAGAGGGATATGAACTATAACCCCGACAGGATTTTGCAGTTTTGGTGGTTTTTCTGAGGCTAGATGGCACTCATTAAAGACACACATGTTTGGCAAAGAGATCACAAGGATAGTATCCCAGCTATTCCTGCGATAACGAAGCTCCCCATTGTAATTCCTGGCTCCCCCATTGTAAACACGCACTTACACACAGAAAGAGTGATATTTTCATCAAGAAATGAACTGATAGTGATACCTTGGTAGTATACGTCTACTTTGGACGGTGCTATGTTTGGACGGAAAAAAATTTTAATATAAATCAACAATCTCTATTCAATACTCACTTCAAAAACATCCGCTATGGATAATTTAGTTTAGTATTTGAAATTATTTGACGCACTAATGCGGTAGAGTTGTTGCAGATATAGGTTTATGCAAAGTTGCATTATAGATAAGAGGATATGAACTATAACCCCGTCAGGATTTGCAGTCTTGGTGGTTTTTCTGAGGCTAGATGGCACTCATTAAAGACACATGTTTGGTAAAAGAGATCTAAGGATAGTATCCCAGCTATTCCTGCGATAACGAAGCTTGTTAAAAAGTTCTAGCATCGACTAAACATCTACCATGTTAAGTGATTCTATTATCTAGGACAGTAAAAAGTCCAATATTTTCCAGTACAGTATTTCTCTAAAACGAGCCATGATCAAATTATTGGTCCCCAAAGAAGCACACACAGAGAGAAAAATGTGTTCTTTCATTTCAAGAAATGACCTGATATGCAGTGATACCTTAGTATACGTCTACATTGGACTGTGCTCTGTTTGGACAAGAAAAGTTTAATATAAATCAACAAACTCTTCTTTATTCAATACTAACTTCAAGAAAATCCGCTATGGATAATTTAGTTTAGTATTTGTATCTATTCGCCGTACTAATGCTGTGGAGTTGTTGTAGATATAAGATTATATAAGTTGCAATATATAGCAGGAATAGGAAACTACAATCACAATAGGGATTGCCTTTTTGATTTTTCTTGGCTATATGGCACCCATGAAGAACACGCATCTCTGGCAAGAGATTTGAGGATAATAACGAAGTTATACCGATGACAACGAAGTATGTTATCAAAGTCCATATCTGTCAACCATTTTAATGATCCTATTATATAGGACTTATGACATCTTCCTCTGAAACAGCCATGATAGAATTCCTGGCTCCCTAATACATATACGCAAGCACATAGAAAAATGTGCCTTCTCACTCCAAGAAATGAACTGAAATACAGTGATGATTGGTCTAAAAGTCTACTTTAAATAATATTTTAATATAAATCAACAATTCCATCTTTATTCAACATTAATTTCAAGTAAATCTGTTATGGATAATTTAGTTTAATATTTAGATACACAAAGAGCTATGTTAGACCAAATTCTTGAAAACTTTAAAGATAAGGAAAGTTAAAATCGATTTATAACGTCTTTCTTCGAAACAGCCATGATCACATTTTTGGCCTCTCGAATACACAAACATGCACATGCACAGAGAAAGAAAAGATGTGCCCTTCGGTATACATTTACTTTGGACTTATCTCTGTTTGGACGCGAAAAATTTCTTTGGTATACGACCTTCGTTTGGAATATGATTTGCGGGGGTTAAAACCTTTGTCAAATGGATGAATCTCAGAAAATTTGCATGGAAATAGCACTCCAACAAACCCATACCCAACCAACAAATCCCAACCCCAATCCATAATAGATAATACCATGACAAGATAGTGTGACATTTACATGAAACACATAAAAGGAAAAAAAGAAGTAAAGTTAATTTGACAAATATTTAGTGTAAAGTGAAATCTGATGATTCTCAACCAGATCAAGTAAGGAAAGGAAAAAAAAAAAAAAAAAATTGCCGAATTTTAGTTTATATATTTATATTTATGTATTTTAGTAAAAGGTGTATTAAAGTTAAATCAGGTTGTAACATCTTCCTCCAAAACAGCGATAACTAGATTCTTGGCTCCCGAATTATTCAACGAAATTATTCAACGAAAGAAAAATATGTCATTTCACGTTAAGAAATGAACTGATGTACAATAATGCTTCAATACACGTTTTCTTTGGTATACGAACATCGTTTGGAATATGATTCGCGTGAATTAAAACCTTTTTCAAATGGATGAAAGACAAAAGCTTGCAGAGAAATATCACTCCAACAAACACCAAACAAGTCTTAATATCATTGCTTGGAATGGCATGATAAACACAGAGAAAGAACGATATGCTATTTCATTTCAAATGAACTGATATACAATGATACCTCGGTATGAGTCGCATTTACGAAACCTTTACGAAATATTCCACAGGAATTTAGTACATAAATACTGGTGAATTTGGAATATGGTACTTAACTTGTTGGTGAGAATTCTTCGGACAGATTTTTAGTAAAAGTCAAATCTGATGATTCACCACCAGATCAAGTAGGGAAAAGAAAAAGGAAAATTTAAATTCATAAATTTTAATTCATATATAGTTACTTTAGCAAAGTGCAATGTTTAAATTATTTCCTAAAACCCAATGATGTATAATACACTCATGTCCATAAATTAAGGATAATGAAGTTCAGGCAAAGAAAGACAGAAGCAAAACAAATTTGACTTATTTGTAAAGTCTATTTATTACACAAAAAGGTAAAGAGCAAAAAAAGATGCTATATGTTTGACACAATTAATAAAAATTGCGATTTTTACTCCCTCAAAATTTAAATTTCAAAAAAGAACCTATTTACAATAAACAGTATAGCATGGTTAATATGGGAGTATGTCTCCCGGACGATGCAATGCAGGCCTTACAACGCCTAGGCATGCTGAGTATCAAATTATCAATCTGATCTTGGGGAATATTATACCACTCATCAAGCAATGCCCTCGAAATTCCGATTCACAGGTGGGGAGGGGGTTGACGGGCTGCAATTCGTCGGCCAAGCATATCCCACACATGCTCTATTGGATTCAAGTCCGGTGAGTATGCTGGCCAATCCATACAGGTGATATACGCCAATTGAAGGCATTCGTCTACAATGTTTGCACGGTGAGGACGGGCGTTGTCATCCATAAACAGAAATTCAGCACCTATGGCGCACCGAAACAAACGTACATGTTGTTCCAGAATGACATCCCGATAAATGTGGCCTGTCATCGTTACACTCTGAACATGCAGGTCAGTTCTGGAACCAAGAATAATTCCTCCCCAAACGAGCCATCCTGCACCACCGTAACGGTGTCGTTCAATGGTGTTCTCTTGGTGGTAACGGGTACCTGGCGCTCTCCATATGAAAGTCGGTGAGAATAAGACTGCAAACTAAACCTGGACTCGTCGGAAAACATCACACAAGACCATTGTTGCGGTGTCCACAATGCATGCTCTCTACTCCAGGTTAATCGCAGGCGACAGTGAGTTGCGGTAAGTGGAACACATCTGACAGGCCTACGAGCATATAGTCCAATGGGCCCTAAGCGTCTGTACACTGTCTGCCTTGAAACTATCGTACCGGTAGCTGAAGAGAGCTGACGGGACAGGTCTGATGCTGTGCTACGTCTGTTTCTTTTGGCAGTAACTGCTAAATACCGGTCCTCATTCGGCGTTGTAACTCGGGGGCGACCTGTTCTGTAACATCTACTCACATTACCATCATCTTGGAATCGTTGCCAAAGCCTGGAGATGACACTCTGGGCGATTCAAGGTCCTCGGATACTTCCAGCTGGGTACGTCCACATTCCAGTCGTCCGATAATTCTACCACGTAAAAACATCCAAATACTTCCTTTGTGCCATAACTATGCGGTTATTGCACTGAAAGGCTTTTAAAGCGCTTGTGAACAATTTTACTTCTTTGCCACCATTCCTTATATACCCCTCTCTCTCATCGTCATTGTGACGTACTATCCGCCATCTGTTGGTTTCCTGTAATTTGCATATTCTTCTTCAAGATGTGTGTGATAATTCTACAGGTGAAATTTTTATTTTAGAGAAATTTTTATTTTTAATTTCTGCGTGTTTCTGAATTATCCTTAATTTATGGACATGAGTGTATATCAATAGCAAAGGATGTTTTTATGGGAACAGATTAATCCTTTTCCATTTATTTCTTATGGGAAAAATTTGTTTAGTGTATGTCCAAGGCTATTAAACAGTTTAAAAAACGTATACCAAGGTACCATCGATGATTTATCATGTAAAATCTTTACACCCGTTTTCCTCAGTACAAGTTATTTTAAAAAGTCGTGTTCTTTTTCTATTTTATTGAAAAGCTCCAGTTTAAAAAATGTAAACGATGCGTATTAAACATAAATCTGAATGTTTTAATATACGGAATTTTTATTTATTCAGATTTTTTTGTTGAAGAAATAAATTAGAGAAAAATAAAAAAGTAAAAGTAATTTTTAGTTAAAATTTATGATTATTATTTTAGTTTTTAAGTAGTAAAATTTAAAAAAAAAAATCTGGTATGATAAAAGGCATAACACGTCATAACTAGCCTACGTGCAAATTTCATACCTCTAACCCTCAAAGTTTCTGATAAAAGGTACATAAACAGGATAAATTTAATATAATAAAGGCAGGATTTCTCAGTGCCATTAGGAAGTTTTTCAACTTTTTCTCTAATTAAAATGAACTAAAACTTCAAGATTGCTGCAATTAACACTATGAAAAAATGAATAGACTTGATATATAATACTTTACAAGCATCGAATTGGCTGAAAAGAGTTGGAATACGCTATTCAGCAAATATAACTCAAAAAAAGTTTAAAGGATATTGACCAGCTACCATGGTATTCCCCACATAAAATTCATCAATTCAGCCATAAAGATCCTTCCACCAGATGATATACATATTTCCATTATAAAATAAACATTATTTTCTTGTAACTCTATATGACAACAATGCTTCGAAGACAAAAATATAGACAAATAAAGGTTTGAAAAATTTTACATATTCAATAGTTTAATTGCTTCTTCTTCTTCATTGACTAAACAACCACTTAGGTGGGACAAAGCTGTCTGCCCACTGGCAGATTTTAAGACAAAAGTTGTTTTCTTTTTACAGGGTAGGGTTGCCAGTCCAACACTCTACAGTCATTATGGTTTAAAGTGGATTTCGAACCACTAAAACATTCATATATTAACCGTCGGGAATCGAAGCCAAGACCTGTGGCCTCGAACTCCAGTCACTCGGCCATCAGGCTCCGTTTAACTGCTTCACTTATGCAAAAGTAAATTAGGAATTAAAAAGAAAAAATTTCAACATAGCATACTTTGATTTCACACCATGCATTTTGAAAGAAACCCCCAAACCACCCCACACCAGTCACTCATTAGGACAATTGGCCACTATTTCCCATCTACAACCGTGATTTCTAATGTTATTCCCCGCATTTAATTAATTTCGAAAAATATTTTGCAATCCACACTATAACATCAAATGACGGAGATTAGGCTTTGGCAGTACGTTTAACGACAGAGTCCAGAACAAAGAGAAATACATCTTTAATTCACCTCGGGCCTTTTTGACTTTATGACGGCTGTAACGTCTCGGTCTGTACTAGATCTATAATGGCTTCAAGAAGAGGGCCACTTTCAGGTTCAAGAAAACGCTTTACAGAAGAAGTTTTATTTACAAACACATACACACACACACATATATATATACATACAGAACTCTATTTACCAAAAATGAAAATTAAGGATATAACTTATATACACAAAGTGCAGTTCATTCCAAGTTTCCAGGTTCAGAGATTTTCAGCGTTCTCGAGTCTACGACGAATCTAAACACCTGGTTTGCTGCAGACCTAAATTATCACACGGCGTGATACCCGAAAACTCAAGGGGCTCACTTTGAAAACATGCGGAAATTCTGTCTGGTTGAGTCACTTCAGAGAAAAAAGAAATAAAACATTTCTTATCCACTCGCCGCAGCACTCTCTGCTTTCTTTGCCAAAAATGTCGTCGACCCTGCCAAAAATGCCGTGTGTCGTCGTTTAACGTCACATGGCACCCTGTTGACATGTGTCGTTAAACGTCAAGAGAGGGGGGTCAGCTTTCCCTCATTGGAGTAGACATTTCTCAGCTCATGGTCTATTACCAATCACATTGGAACAACTCATGGTATAGTTCATATTCAATCTGTATTTGTTCCGACCTGTGATTTTACATTTTTAAATGGATTGGAGCAGAATTTGTCATCCCTTATGCATCCATCTTGTTAATTTTAAACTTAATTTTAAACTTTTAAATTTATTCATTTAAAAGATTGTCAATTAATAAATTGTCAGTAAAATTTGACATTCCTTATACGTCATCACAATAGCAAGCCTATTTGCCTCAAGCTTTAGTATGATGTTGGTAGTATTTGATTCAACTATAAAACATGTTTCATGTAAATATGCAATGGACTTATTGCTTAACTTTATATATTTGTGATTATTTCACTTTTCTTCTGTGCATATCATTTTGAATATGCAGAATCTAAACGAATAAAACCCGGACTTTAACGGTTGACTGCCAAATGGAAAAAAAAATTGCTTGATGAGAATTTCTGCTCGACCAAAAGTTCCGAAAATTTCTTTTCTCTTAACTTGTCATTTTCTGTGAGCCAAATGAGAAAGAGTTTTTAAAAAAAAAAAAAACCCCGAATTTAGAAGGCAAAACTGTACCCCTTTTTTTTCTCTCTTCTCTTCTCTTCAACGTTGCTTTAGTCGAATTTTATTCGCTCTTTATAGGCGAATGGGAAAAGAAGATTACATTATGCAAATTCTGTAATATGCATGTAAAATGCGTTCAAAAAGACTTCTATGCATGTATATTTATGCTACGCCGGGAACACTACTGGAAAATCTGACTTTGGAAAACTCAGATTACTTTGGGTTTTTATGTGTTTACTTATAAGATTTCGTATGCATATCAATAGATTTTAAAAGTCTACATGCAACTTCAAGATACACACATACAATGCTTGCGTAAGCGAAAACCCTTTTTTTGAAATTATTTTTTAAAAATATAATAAGTTTTTTTTTTTTTTTGTCATGTTTCTGTATGGGTTTGGATTATGGGCGAGTTTTTCCAATATGAATTTCAGCAAAATAAATTTTCAATATAAAAAGAAAATATGTATATATGTATATTGAAAAAATATCAATAAAAGTAATGTAAGTTATGCTTAATAAAATATTGTTGAACCTACATATATTAAACAAAAACATTAATGAGAAAATTGAAACATATTTTCCTCTCAAAGCCTTTCAGATGTGGTCAATAAGGTCGATTTGATGGTATGTCGATAAAGGTCGACTACCCAGTAAGGTTGCATAGGTTTGATTAATTGTCCATAAGGTAGACCCCCTAAGGAGCGATAACATTTGATTTGTGATATATAAGGTCGACTCCTGGTAAATATTAAACAAAAATATTAATGAGGAACTTGAAATACATTTTTTCCATTTTTTTTTTTAGATCAGTGGCCGCCAAAGTGGTCGATAAGGTTTAATGGCAATCAATAAGGTCGACTACACTAAGGTTTGAGAGGCTTTGTTTGAGGAGACCCCTAAGGTACGATTTGATTTGTGATAAGTAAGATCGAAAACCTTCTGAGGAGGACAAGACTTGATTAGCCATTAATAAGGTCGAATCCCTAGTCCAATAAAGTTTAATAAGATCGATCCCTCTAATCAAAATTATTTCATTGACGGTAGATTTCTCCTGGGGTTCAATAATGTTTGATTGGAGATTTATATAGTCGACTTCCTCTTAGAACCTGGTAAGATTTGATTCTTGATTTTCATTTGAACCTCGATAAGATCAATACGAAATAGCTTGGATAAGGTGGACCTTCCTGGAGGCTGTTTCTAAACCAGGATGGGCAAACTACGACCTGCGGGCCATCTCCGGCCCTCCGGGAAGACTCTATTCGGCCCACGGATAGAATTTCTTAACTTGCCGGTCGGTGGCAAATTAAAAGAAATATATATTTATATATTATATATCCATTTACTTTTTCTACTTTGATTGAATATTAATATTTTCTTCCTTTTTTCAAAAGACTGATGATCTTTTTACTTTCTCTACTTTTGCTCTACAAAAACATAAATCGCCGAAATAGCAAGCACAAGATAGCTATCAATCGGCAAGCGTAAAAGCGGAAGTTCTTTGTTAGTTATAGCTGTAGACTGGCTTACGCCAACAAGCGTTGCATTTCTTTCTCGGGAAAGCAAACATATGGGAATTCAATATAGGTGAATTAGACCTCACATGTGACAGACTGCGCATTTTAAGCTCCAGCCAGCGGCTTTTTCTTTTTTGGCACGAGTTCTAATATTATTGATTGTGTATGGAAAGATTGCGGGCATATCGCATCATTGTGAATAGTGGTGAAATTATTAAAAAGTATAGCGTAGCTAGTAATTGTTTGGGTTATTTGTAAAATATTTCAACTCCAAAATGGCTACTAAAAAAACGTAAAATCAATTCAGAGTGCCGTGCTTTTAATGATGAATGGACCTGGAAATATTTTTTTGCAGTTGCAAAAAGTTAAATTAGTGTGTCTCATCACAGCTTCATTCATCTCATTAGCATATTTAAATTGTAATGCTTGTATATTGTTTTTAAAATATTAGAAAAATTTATCTTGGCCCGCCAAACTTTTTTTCGATTTTTGGCCCGCGACAGAAAAAGTTTGCCCATCCCTGCTCTAACGATTCCATTGGCTATCGATAAGATCGATCTCTTCTGGGATTGTTAAGGTTTACTAAGTTCAATCTAGAATAAAAAGTTTGATAAGGTCTATCCTCCTGATATTTAAACGACTTCATTGGCGGGTTAGTCGATCTATCCTGTGTAGTTTGATGAGACTTGTTGCTGGAAGCTCTACGGTCGACCTTACCAAAATCTGGTAAGACTTAATTCGGAGGTCAACATGGAAAAACGTTTGATAAGGTTAAACCCTGAGCTTCTTACAAGATTTCATTGACAGTCGATAAGATCGAAGATCGATCTCTTCTAGGTTCGATAAGGTTTAATAAGGTCGATCCTCTCCTGAGGTTCTAAAAGCTTCATTGACTGTCGATACGGTCGATCTCAACTGGGGTTCTATAAGATTTCTGA